>JANHFX010021173.1:18822-34847 GCA_027560015.1 Chloroceryle amazona | reverse complement strand
ACCACACATTGCTTTCACTGTAGTCCATTGTATCATTCAATTTTCCAGGAGGTTGGTGCATGATAGGATATGTGATATAAAGGTAGGGGTTTCCCTCTGTCTTTCAGAAATTCTATTGCTGTCTCAAACCCTCTTTGCAGAGTTCATAAAGTTCTTAAACATTCTGTGTGCTATGTTAATTCTATTTACAGAAATTACTTATTAAATCCTTTGAACTTGGCAATCTATATTAGCTTCTGCTAGCTGTCTTCTTGAACAGTGCTCTCTGGTTATGCATTTCTGATTAGAGCCTTACGCAGTGTGCAGCAACAGCTTTTTGGAAGATGAAAGTGGTGGTATATTAATATTTTAAAGAAACTTTGCTTACTTTCATGTTCTCCAGACAGAGTAATGTTTATTGGTCCTGGTCCAGAGTCCCCACAACATTTACATCCTAGGGAGAGAGACCACTGTATGAATGAAATGATAATTTTAACTTACTCCAACTGAGAGAAATGGAGGCAGTAGGAGACATATGTAACATAAAGGGCTACTACCTTAAAGTAGGTTTGTTGACTTTGCAGCCACTACTTTCTGAGTATAAATATTTAGTTTTAATCATAGTCAAGTTCACTTCACCTTAATTTTCAGGTAAAGTAGGAGCTGTGACAGCATTCACAGGAGCGGAACACCTGCACTGAATCACATGCCTAATGTCTTAGCAGTGGGCTTAAATTTGGCTTGGCTTAGGTTGGGTTCTTTCAGCAGTCAGATAAAGGTTTCTAGGGAGATGAGCTAGGGAGATGAGACCGTGTGGGTATGGGGAGTTAAGCTGTGGTCTAAGGGGAGAAAAGACATCAGAGGAACAATTAAACCGTTCCAAGTCCAAGTTCAATGTGAGTTTTCACTTCTGACCCTAAACTCTCTTCTTACTGTAAGCTGCTGAAGAAGCTTCCTACAAGTAAAGGCATTCTGTGTATTTGCAGAAATAAAAATGTTTCAGCATCAAACTGTGATAATCAAAATTAGTTTGTGAAATTGTGTTCCCATACACCTTCTGTGAGAATATTCTTAATTCTGATTTTCTGTAGAAAAATACTTGCACCTTCCAGTCCAAATACTGACTGGTGCAGCCCATGCTTGTTCCTGGAGTACCACAGCTTGTTGTCTGCACTGGCACCAGTCTACCCTTTGCATTCTTTTCAGTGTGTCCCTAAACAGATTCCTAGGCCTGTATGTTTAATACACCCTCCTCCCTTCTTCCCTTCTGATTTGCATGCCCTGTGTTCACTTCCCCTTTCTAAACTTCGAAGTGGAAGATGTTTCTCTGTAAGTGGGGATTGCACTTTTTTCTGTCTTCATTGTGACAGGCCATGTCGTACTCTTGTCTCTGTACAAGATCCTCTGAGCAAAATGCTGAAATACAAGCTGCACTCCTGTAAATTGTGTTTTCACTGCTTATATTAATGCTTGAAGGTCTTGGTGTAAAGCACCTTACTTTCCAGTTTCTGAGGAGCTAGAAAAAAAATGTTCCAGTCTGGCCATAATGTCCTTCTAATAAAATTGCACATCTCCTAAGAGGCATGCAGATCATAACATGAACATCTTTTTGCTTACTAAAGCAAACTGCAAGTATATCACAATTTATTCTGATCTGAAGCTTACTTTTTGTATTGTCACTTGACCAAAAGATTGTGAGTTCACATTGCTGGTGTGCACTGACAGCTTGTGTAATTCCTTTGCAGGTTCTTGAACCAACACTGAGAAAACAAACACACTGTTCTTTTGCTACCATGCTTTCAGTGATGGAAGGTGCCTCTCCCTTCAGAGAAATTAATCTGAATGTCTAAATGCAGATTCCTAGTTATAGGTGTTCTGGGATGAGACTCTATAACCAGCATAGGCCCTGCAACATACAAACTGTCGTTTTTCTTCCCTGCATCCCAAATTTTATGTGTGTTTTCACTTTTTGGTCTGCTTGTTACAGGTGGGGATTCAAGTAAGTTTTTTTCAATCAAGTTGGTGCTAGACAGAGTACCTTGATTCTCAACTGCTTCTGTGCAGCCCTATGAGAGTCAGCAGGAGGAGGGCAGCCCAGCATTAGCTTGAATCTTTATAGGAGTTGATAGATTTGAAGTTTCTAATTTATCTGTAGATAATGGCTAATTCTGATTTTCTAGAACACAGAGATTATACCACTCTCTGTATTATAGATGCTGATAGTGCTTTGTGACAATCCAGTGAGTCTGCTTATATAAAGTAAGTTAATTGCTCTGTTACAGTAGTCTAGACCTGCTCACTCTCTAGCTAAAGAAAAGGTGATGCATCAGGATCAATATCTGATCTGTAGAACCTTGTTGGCATCAGTGAGATCTGATTGTGTCTGTCTCCAGCAGACAAAATAGGGTGTGAACTGCTAGCAAAAAGGTCGTATCAATCCACTGGTGCCAAGCCTTGGTAGCTTGGTAGCTCTTGCTTGCTGCCATGATTATTTTCTTAACTAAAATAAATGGTTCCTGCACCATGTACTTGGGGGGGGGGGGCGTTGAGGAAGTAATACAGCTAATGAAATTGCACTCCCTCCCTTTTGTTGCTGGAAGTTCAACATAACTCATATATAAATAAGTAAAGTCATTCAGGGGTGGGTCTTTTTTCTTTTTTCTTTTTTCTTTTTTTTTTAACATTTCCTGTAATGATGAAAGCAAATATGAGGAAAGCAGAGAATGCTTTGGTTGCAGGCTGAGTAAAAGGGATTTTAATACTATTGTCCGTGGTGGTGTAGAGAAGCTGGGGTAAAAGGGCAGAAAGGAAGTGGTGAAAAAGAGCATCACTGAGAGAAACAGTAACTCCTTGTTGTGATAACACATAGTGCTTCTTTGGAAACAATATTTTTGTTAATGATACATCAGTTAATTAAAAATAAGCTTAAAAATTGCTATGAGGAAACAGTCTTCAAGTCTTTTGAGATTTTTTTTTTTTTTTATTACTTTGTATTATAAAGCACAGCAGTGGTCTTGTTTCAGTTGAGTACATACCAGAAGTAGCATTTTTAAGCTGTTAACTGTTCAGTAACTCAGTTTCTTTTTATGCAATTACCTGGGAGGGAGTCAGGTAAGAAATCTCAGTTTTTCATTTCCTTTCCTCATAAAAGCAGGAGAAGTTTATAGACGTTATCCAAAATAATTTGAAGGGTGTGAGGTTAGCCCAACCAGATAAGGCTGTTTGATTTATGTTGCTGATTCGAAAGAATCATTACTTTGACTTCTTTACCTTGTTGTGTTGCTGAGGGAGGGTTTGGCAAACTATGGATTGAGGAGTCTGTATTCTAAGAACATTCATATCTGTCTAGTATGTGTAATAAGTTACTTTTATTTGTTAGATAGTTTTGCAGATGTTTAATGCAAATTCCATGAGAAGGGAAAAGACAGCCTTGTGGCTGGTGGCATGAAATCTTAAAAAGGTACCTGCATCTTCTGTATTCTAGAAGTACATGGTAGGGAGGTGCAGTCAACCTTGATATGTTTAAATAGTGCTAATGTATCAGCTTGCTGTCCTGTGTGAATCTTACATGATTCATAGAGGAGAGGTGTTAGTAAAGGGAGTGCAGGAGGTTCTCAGATGCTTTTTAACTTTTTACTTACTACAAAGGATGCCAGCTCTAAGTCTGTCTGCATGCAGAGGGATGGACATTGCTAGATAGAAGTGCTTTAAGTGATTACAGGTAGTCATGTACCTAGTAAAATACAATTTGTCATATTTGTAGAATGGGGTTTCAAGTCTAATACATCCTTTGCGTCTTTACATTTTGTTATTTTAAATGTAAACTGATTTAAGCACTACTCGTTAATGAGTAGTGGTTAGCTCCTATATAAGGTGCTGTAAAATTAATGTTAACGAGACTTACAGTTCTACAGATGCAAATCAGTATTTTGTATTTCATCACAGGAAAATGTTTTAAAATGTGTTGCACTGTGTGTGACACCACAGCTTGACATTTGGGGAAGTACTGTTTCAGTTGTCTAGAATTAACAACAGAAAAAGGCAAACAAACACCTAAAAACACAAAACAATCCAAACAAACAAAAAACACACAAATACCCCCCCCCAAACAAACAAACAAAACCCCCAAAAGACAAACCAAGCATGAATTGCCTTCTGTTTAAACAACATTGTCAACAATGTTTCTGTCAGCATCAGTGTTTCCCTTCTTTTCCTCACCTTAGGGTGTGATAACTTGAAAAAAACCTTTTGACACAGATGCAGTACTTTATGGCAGTAAACACATATGACACACACAAATCTATATTTCTTGCTTTTCCTTGTCTTCTGTTATAGTCTCATTTCCCCTTTTAATATTTCTTATTCTTCCCCTTTGTTGCCCATTTCCTCCTTTTTTTTTTTTTAGATAAAACCTTGAAGACTGGTGGGTGATGGTTAAAGCTGCTGGACTAGTCAGTGTGCAATTCTGTCTTGCATTTTTGTCCCCTTTGTAAGAAAGCTGAGGAGAAGGGACAGTACTCTTGTCACCCATCCTGCTTTGTCATCTCCTGTATTTTTTTTTCTCTCCCTTTTTTTGACTTCTCTTCAGCTGCAGTTCAGACATTTCATTCTGAAGCTCTTAGATGTAGGTCATCTACTGTGTACTATTCTTGTTTGTCATTTCCATATGAGTAACAAACTGAACAGAGATTTCAGCCTTTTTAGCCATTGCTGTAGTTTTTGAGGCAAAAGTCTGAAGTGTTGGACATTTTATGTGTAGAAAATATCTGTTGTGTGTGAGAACCAGTAAGGCCAAACTGAAATTCAGTGGTGTTACTAAAAAAAAAGAAATCTGTGATGACCATGGGATAGTTACATATTTGAAGAAAAATCATATATGCAATGTCTATGTGCATTTAGCAATCTAGAAAGTTTATTTGCAGTTTATACAATCAAATGTGTCCCTCTCTGCAGTAAGGCTATCTTTTCTTGTATTGGATGCTGCTGACAGTCACTTCAAAACTGCCCTACTAAGATGAACATTGTCGCCTTTGTGGAATTTTAAACACTATAGCTTATTTTAAGCATCTGAACAGAACACTATGTCAATTGTACATTAAATAAAGAGGACTTGGTCACTATTTGTCTTTTTTCTAAAACGCAATGATTTTTGTCCTACTTCATTATTTTCCAAGTTAGTAATGGTTACAAGTATGAGAACATGTTGCAGACATTGGTCACTGTTTTCTTTCTTTCTTCTTTCCTTAATTTTGTATCATTTAACAAATCAAATATTATTAATAAAAATGTATACAGCATGTATGAGAGTGGGGGACTGTATGTTACCAAAACTACACTTTGCCTCAAAAACTGATGGCAACACTGTATTGACTTCCATCGTGAGCTACAAAGACTGTGTTAGCTGCTCACAAGAGGCAGCTTACATTTAGCTTATCATCTGCCTAGTTCCTTCAGTACCCATGGTGCTGGCTTGAACCTTTTCACCATGATATTTTCATTGACAGAAGCATAGTATGCATTCATGCAGCAAGCAGTTTGAGGTCTAAGGAAAGGAATTTGAGGGCTGTGTGTGTATGCTTTGTATAGAAAGCATGATATTGATACTGTGTTTGTTTTTTTGTTGTTTGTTTTTAGGGCAGGTTAAAGTGTTCCGTGCCCTGTATACATTTGAGCCCAGAACGGTAAGTACATCTAGATTTTAGGGCTTTGAGAAGCTTAATTACAGTCTTATCTGTAGTAACAATCCTTCAGTTCTGCTAGGCTTGACCTATTAAGACTTATTGTAATATGCTTTCATTGAAAAAGCCTGTTGATGGATATCAGTTCTTAATGTGACTAAAAATATCTTGATTAATCATCACTCTCCTTTAAGTTGTACTCTTTTGAAAAGCAGTATACTTTCTTCTCTAGTATCTGTTACCTTCCATCTGTGATCAACAAGCTAAATGTTTTTTTTTCTTTTAAAGGCCACAAAGATAGTTGTGAAATAAAAGATTTAATGAATGGAGATCAGCTAAAAAGGGGATGAAGTTAAAGAACACAAGCTAATTTCACTGCTTTTGCTGCACAGTGTTCTCTTTGAAAGGCCACAGTCTTTTTCCTTAGTTGTCAGGAAGGACACAAATCCAAAAAGTTAGATGTAAGCAAGTCAAAACACAGTATGAAAGACTGTCAGGCTGCTGTCCAGTTGCTAGAGAGTTTGAATAACTGCTCTTCTGAAAGACAGCATGAATTTACTCTGCTTTATCTAGGTGTCTCTTTTTCTTCAGTACATGCATAAAGATTTTTGTTTAGACTTTTTTTTTTTTATTCAACTCTTTTTAAAGCCAGATGAACTGTACTTTGAAGAAGGAGATATCATTTACATCTCGGACATGGTGAGTCTAAGACATCCCATACAGACTGAATACTTCTGAAATAGAACATATCCCTTCTAACGTATTTTCCATTTTCTCTACAGAGTGATACAAATTGGTGGAAAGGAACTTGCAGAGGGAGAACTGGACTAATTCCAAGCAACTATGGTAAGATTGTTCGCATTTGAAGGAAATTACTAAATAAAAATAACTGATACATTTGCTTTTAAAACCTGATCTCATTATTGGTATTTAACAGAATACATCTGCAGTATTAGTCACCTTTGGTCATCAGCGGTGAACAGACTCTCTTATGTTTTTGTAATTGAGACAGAACTTAAGTTTGTGTGTTCATGTTTCTGATTGTGCAATTAACAGAAATATATGCTCTCAGTTTGAGAGGAAGAACACTTGTTGGTTTTATTCAGCCACAGAAAACATTGTTTTCTTGTAGATTGCACCACTTTAAATATCTCATACCTGTTTGGACTGAATACAAAAATTGATTTTTCAGATTCAACTAAAATCACTTTGAAAAACCATGAGTACCGACAACACAGCACAATTCTTCCAAGTCCTCCCAGGAAGTGCAGGTGGAGTAGCAGTGTCACATGACAGATTGTGTCTGAACTGCTAATATGTTAGTAATTGTGGTTGCTTCATGTTGTCCCTTCTTTGCTAGCGGGCATTAAGGTAGCAATGCTATGATTCCCTGCCCGGACTTGTAGTTAGTAGAAATACATGAATGGAAGCCTGGGGTGCCATTACTGAGACCATGGTATCAAATTTCATTTTAGGTTGTGACTTTCAGACTGATTCTACTCTTGTCACCTGCCAAAGGTGGTCATTGTTGTATACAAGAAAAATAGTTTGCACACGCGTACCTATACTCACATTTCTTTTGAACATTGAGATGTTTTATATTTAAAATAAAACAAATAACTTACTAATTCTGTTTGTGTTCCCATTGAGACATTTGTAAAAGTTCCTTCTGCAGTACTTTACTGAGAAGTTACCTGAGTAACAGTTTAACTTCCATTTTGGGTGAGGTGGGAGGGTGTGGGGTGGTGGGATGTCTGAACATTTGCAAAAATTTAGTATGTAAGCATAACAGATGCCTCTACAGATCCTAAGAGTGAAGTGTGCAAGGAACATGTTTTCTGATTTACACAAACAATGAAAAGTCCTCAAGGGCCTGCTTCCACTGATTTCCACTAATAGGACTGCATGTTAGAGTTTTTAAGTCTTAACCATTGAAACACTGTGGTCTCCTATGGTCTTCTACAACCTTTGTGCAAAAGGTGGAGACAGACCTGAAACTGTCTTTGGTAGGGTCTTGTGTTCTACCTTCTGAGTTTGAAAGAAATAATTTGAAAAGGCTGTGAATGGAAAAGCTGATGAAGACTGATTTTCAGTGTTATCAGTATTAAAAATACTTACTGATGAACTTCTGACAAGAATTTTCTGAAGACAAAGGTTTTAGGCTTTTGAGACAGTGTTGTTAATGCTTTCTGCTGTGCACAGCAAGCACTGCTCAATGTGACTAGCATGTTCTGCTTTTGTAATAGCTGTTTGCTCTGGAACTGGCTTTCCCCACACTGCTTTAGGATTCTGTTCACTGCACAGATTTTTATTTTTTTTTTTTAATCTGAAATATGAGAATCCATCACTTACATTTTATTTTCCTTGCAACTAAGAGAGATAAGCACATGCAAACTTGTAATTACAAGCATTATGGAAAGAATACACACCAAATTAAGAAAAGATCTGGATAGATTGCAACAGTCATGAGACTTATTTGTGGTTATTGATGTACATTGTATTTGCCTGCACTCCATCTGATTACAGCTAACAATTTGATCTGAGAAACACTTTCACATTCTTGTTGCCTTGTGTAAGAAGCCATCTAGTGCGAGGGCTTAGAGGGCCTACTCATCTGAGACTGCACTGTTCTACATGTCTGTACCCATAGTAGTAATGGGGCTTTTCACCTAAAAAAAAAAAAGAGCTTCCAGATCATGTTCCCACTTCCAACTGTTTCAAGGTATTTTTCAGTTTCTTTTTGGTTTTATCACAGCACAGTGACCAGGAACTCTTTGCTGCTCCTCTGTAGTAAAATGTAAAGCTTGTGAAATGAAGAAGAGGTCTACAGAAACTTGAGCTTCAGTGTACCCATCACTAAGTTAATTTTTTTAACCAGTTTTGGTTTGTAGACCTCCTGCAAGCTTTTCAGGGAAAATAAAAAAATCTCCATAACAAACAGGAAGCCTACTGATGGTGGATTTTTTTAGTTATGTTTCACAGACCCCTTGGAAAGCATTTACTCATAACTACAGAGGGCAAGCTGTAGGTTGAAAGCCTAGCAACTGCTCAAAACCATCTTAAACATGCAGAAAAGGAGGTAACAACCAAGATGAAATATCAGATTCCTGGTGGCTTGAAACCACTGACCAGTTTGGTGCTGTTCTTTAAAGTTTTCACAAGCTCTTCTCTGAACTGCTTTCCCATACACAGGAAATTGAAGTGCATCTGACTAGTACATCACTCACAAATCCCTTTTCACATTAGAACCAAATATGTATTAGTGGTTCTTTTGGAATAAATCAAAGTTTTATTTCCACACAGGTGTAAAGTATCTATTTGACTTTCAAAAGTAGTAAGAATTTACTCTGTTTTGTTTCAGTGGCAGAGCAAGCTGAGTCTATTGATAATCCATTGCATGAAGCTGCCAAACGTGGTAGGTGTGATTTGAGGTGTGGTTATAATGCCAAAGGATGGTTTGTTTGTTTTCTAAATAATATATTTGGAACAAAGATATCCTGTCTGTTTTGGATGGCTGATATCGTGAACAAGTTATCTGGTAAGTTTTGTAGCTTTTAGAAGCCAGCAGGTTTACTACAGCCTGGTAGAGTTGCGACTCTGATTATATCCACAGAAAAATAATTTGGTACTATCTGTTTAACTACATAAGAATTTAAAGGTCTTCTGGGAGTTCATAGGAGGACTGACAAAGTTCAGAAAGAGCTTCATGCCTTTAATGGTTCTGTTAACTGTAAAAAAATACATATATATATATCTATCAAAACTATTTTTCTTTCAGGCAACCTAAGCTGGTTGAGAGAGTGTTTGGATAATCGAGTTGGAGTCAATGGCTTAGACAAAGCTGGAAACACAGCTCTGTACTGGGCGTGCCATGGAGGCCACAAAGGTATCAGAAAATTAATTTGAAATGACTCTTCTTGGTTTTCTTGATTAGCTTGTTAGACTGGCTTATGAAATTGCAGTACTAAACAATAAAGCCAGGACTTCTTTAATGTCATTCCAGGGTTTAGTGTTTTTTTAAAGAAAAGTTAAAGCTAGAATGGAGGTTCAGCTCCATCAAATGCTGTGTGTTTTGTTGCTGTTGATTAGAATGCTTGCTTCAATATAACTGTTAGAAGCAGAGTGGTAAAAAGTACAGGCCAAAAAGAAGTGGTGTATTGTTTTAGGTATTTTATGCAGTAGCATTTCTTTGTGACTGTGACAAACAATGTGCAATGCAATTTGACTGTTACAAATTTTCATTAGCTGATTGGATTGTTTTTTCATTGATTTTCAAACAAAATTTATACTAGAAATGGAAAAAAGCCTGTTTTGTTTCCACTAAATTTTTCTTTCCTTGGTGTCCTCCACTCTCCCACCATTTTCTGCAGATATAGTGGATGTCCTGTTTACCCAGGCAAACCTAGAGTTAAACCAACAGGTAGGTTGAACCAACAGACACTTACAGTAGAGATGTGATGTTATTCATCCTTGGTACAAGCTAAAAGTTTTTGCTGTATTTTAATCCTGTTGCTTTTCCCTCTAACTCCACAGAACAAATTGGGAGACACAGCTTTGCATGCTGCTGCATGGAAAGGTTATGCAGATATTGTAGAGATGCTGCTGGCAAAGGGTAAAGAACTTCACCAAGGTTTCAACAATCTGTGCGGCAGACTAGATTGCTGAATGTTTATTAATCTATATTTAAGTGTTTTCCTATAACCCAGGTACAGTCCTTAGCCAGCTTACCTACCTGACTTTATAAGCCTTGCAGAAAATTCTGGCAGCTGTTTGTAAAGTAGGCATCTCACCTGCTCAAGATAAATCTCATCCTGCTTTGCAGACAAAATTAGGCACTTAACCCCAGAACAGCAATGACATCTGCTTCCTGGAAAGGCAGAGCAGCCAGCAAGTTCCCTAGTAGCTTATGGAAAGCATCCATAGCTTTTAATCTGCTTCAGAGCAGTCCACAGATGTGATTCCCTTGTCCCCTATTGTTCTATCCTTGCTAGTGAAACTATTATTACCATTTGTCAAGAAATAATGAGGACAATGATTCATGATGAAAATTTTCTGTTATTAAGGAGCAAGAATAGATCTGAAGAACAATGAGAAGAAACTGGCTTTAGACATGGCAACCAATGCAGCTTGCGCTTCTCTGCTTAAGAAGAAACAAAGTGCAGGTATTTTTGAATTTGTTATTCTGATACATTTTTCCTTTTTAAAGGACACCGTATTTCAACCAAGTATCAAGATGTTGGTAGCCATAAAAACTACTAGGGAGCTACTTGGGCTAAGAGCTGTGTTTGGAGGGTTTCACATGAGAGAGTTAGTTCAGCAGAGATGATAGACATTGGTGGTTTATCACCTTCAGTGTTGCTGACTCCACACAAAATGCCATCTTGTTCTCAGCAAGAGGTGAACAAGTTCAGAAGATGTGGAAATAGTGAAGGAAATAGAAGAGGGACCCTTCAGAGTGGAGAGGCAGAAAGAAAGCAAGGATGGAAACTACTTTAAAAGCACGAGGGACAGGGTATAAGAGTAAAATAACATGGTATGTTCTCCCTTATATCTGTGTTCCTTCAAACTAAACCAAACAAACCAGCAGATGCTTTTCTTTTATTTTCTTACTGCTAACTAAAAAAAAAATATTCTTAGTGCTATGTCTCCCTGAGTGACACTCTACTGGAGAAATACAGAAAGAATACTTTCTAGTATTCATGAAAATGGTCTCACTGCCTCCCACTTGCATTGATCTCTCCTAATAGCACAGTGTCCATGTAAAAAAGTTAAAGATATGCAAGGCTGTTTTAAAAAGCTAAACAAAGGCTGAAGTGTTTATGTAAAATCATAATTAATGTTACCTGTAGCTTTAAGGAGGCTGTAGTTAGAGTGGAAAACCTAGATAAATTGCACATGAAATGAGAAATTAGTTTAAAACACGGGCAGAGTTACAGCCTGTGACAGTGGGATGTACAGTTTAACAACTGTATTGTCCCAGAGTTAGAGATAACAGAGGGAGTGTTAACCTGTGAGTGGTTAACAGTTTTGGGAATTAAATGGTGGAACAGCTAACGGCAGTTTTAGAAAGCCAAGAAGAGCAGTTGCAGCAAAATTACTGTCCATCTTTTTGATAGAGATGATATCAGGACTTCCTTGTAAACCTTAACAAATTACACTCTGAAGAACACAGTTGTAACAAAGGACAGAATTTCTGCTGGTTCATTTTTTTTTCTCCCTGTAGTTAATCACTGTTAGCATTTATTTAATCTTGCCTGTGAATTGTAGGCACCTCATACAGCAGTATTCTCTGTTCTAATGGCCCTAATAATTGTAATAATGTTTCATTTTCTGATACTAGGTAAATTCTAATTCTCATGCATTTGGTTTTATTTTTTTTTTATCCTTAGTGACTTAATCTATCCCTAGTACTTGCACATTGTCTTTTCTTGTTTGCCTTGATATAAGGGCTCATGTTCTCCTTGTTTGTTTTTCTGTCTTAATTTGGCTTTTATTATAGTCTGTGAGACAACACTGATCTATATACCTTGCTTGTATTTTATATTTTCTTGGTTATTTTTATTAATTTCATTCCTCTCTGTCTATTGATTCAGCGTTTCAGTATTTCCAATATCTGTGAGTAAAATGATTGTTCTTTTTCAGAGATTCTGTCCTGTATCAGTGGTCTTCCATTCCAGTTTCAAATCTGATCCTATTTAGATATGGCTTCTATCATAGTTTGTCTATAAACCATTTTGTTCCATCCAAGGAAGCTTGCTTTGTCTCCACTTAAATGTTCAGTTTTGTGTTTTACATCTATAAACACACATTCAAACACTATGATTGCCCAAGTATATTCTAAGTTATAAAAATCCTGTCATAGAAATGGAAAAAGATTGTGCTTCTGAATGAGTTCAGTTGTGATTTGTTGTACAGAACAAATGGGGTTTGCCCTTTCTTGAAATATGGCCCCTTAAGCACAGGGCTCTTCAATTTTTTTCTTTTCTTTCTTTTTTTTCCTTTGCTGCTGCTCCTACTGAAAAGGGAAAAAAGGAAGAGAGTTCTTTTGTCTTAGATTTATCAAAACACTTGAGCATGTCAGTTCTAGATTTACTAGCTTTTCTTCCAGGAGTCTAGGACAGCATGGCTAGCAAGCCTGTGAATTATGGTGATCTTGTTATGTCTGTATGTGCTTTTATTACTTTGGTCCGATGTTATTGCAAAGATATGACTGACTAGGATCTTGTGGTTCCTGGCTCTCAGTAGCACAAAATAATACATATTCTATATAATCCATATTCCTGTTCCCATATATTTGAAAATCTATAGGCAAATAATCATTTATCACAAAAAGCCCATGCTGTTTATCTTTGTAAGTCCCAAAGGTAGATGTATTTCTCCAAGCACTGCTGCACATCTGGTAAATATACTTTAATACTCCTATTTTCAGTTTACTATTCTTCAAAAGCAAAAGCTCATAACTAGATCTAAGAAATATTCAGGAAAAAAAATAAGTGATAAAAGAGTAAAGGAAGAGAATAGATGGTATGTATTTGATTTTTAAGCAGAGAATGGCAGCTGGCTGGGAACTCAGAATAAAAGCATAGAAGCTTTTCCACCAACTCACCCATCATTTCATTTGCGATTTAAATGTAATATGCACAGAAAATAGAATCAAAGAGTTCCAGCTCTTCTCTACAGGTTGCAGGAAGTCAGGACGGCTGTTGAAGGTCATGAGCAGTGTATCTTACATGTAGATGTGATTACTGGCTTAGCCCTACCTTTGAAATCCAGATACACGGCCCATGACAAAGGAAGCGGTTTCTCAGATGCTGGTTTGCAAGCATTGCAAATGTGAGGCTTCTTCTTACTTTTTTTTCTTGGATTAAGAGAACTTTGTTTCTTTCCAGGTACAGTCCGAATGTTAAGTAATGCAGAGGAATACCTCGACGATGAAGACTCCGATTAGCTTTTTTCGCTCAGCCTAAAGAACTATAACTTGCATTGCCTATGTCATTCCCAAAACATATCTTTACAACTGTAAAAATATCTTAAGAGTATTGCAGTCTTCCAAAGTAGAGTATAAATGAAAGGGTGAAATCATGCTTTCTAAAGGAATAATCTTCATGTTTGCCAGAAGATGCCACATTTTAAATAAGAGTTCTTTTGGAATTACCTTACAAAGGAAATGTGGCATAGCTTTACCATTTAATGGGCAGAGAACCATCTAAACTCACAGGTTTCATCTCAGGCCTTCCAGCAAGTGCCTTGCATCTCTGGAATATGCTTCTGAAACTGAAAGGTCCCTCTGGGACAGCAGAACACCATTGCTAATACTTCCCAAAATCTACTTGGATGTAGATTCCTTTGTGCAGATAAGATAATACTGTCAGAAACAGTACTGGACGACAGGCATGAATGGAGGTGCTGTTATAGTGAATGACCATCTTTTGCTGAAAAGGAGCCAGCAAGATAAGGTTCAGTATCTTTTGGTTTAGGTTGTTTTGGTTTTTTTGTAAATCCCACCCCCCATTCCTTTCTGTACCCCTCTAAGTGAGGGGTAAAATGACATGGGGTGATCAACCCTGGATGCTTTGTCTTCTCTATTGCTATGGGCACAATCCCTGAAACAAAAACTCAGGTTGAAATGCTTGCTTAGGCCAGTTGCTTGAGAAATACACTTAATTTTGGATTTAGTGAATTGATTAGTATGCTTTTTCAAGTGCAGTATGCTTAAACTTTAGTGAAAGGGAGACAGAATATTTTTCTATTTATCCTGCCTACATTTTTTTTACTGATACCTTGCTTTTCCTTTTTAAAAGTGTTCTTGTATTTTGTCCTAAGTTACCTCAAAGCTTAAGTGTGTTTAAAGGAATGAGGCAAGATGTATATCAAATATACTACAGGTATCTTTAGAAGAGATATCTGAAGCTGAATAAACATTTTTAAAATGTATTGGTTCTTCCTGTGAATTAAAGAGAACTAAAAAATTAATTGAGCCACTTCTAAGCTTCCCTGCAGTGTTAAAGAAGTACTTTCTTCAGATTGCTCAAATAGTTGCAGTTGAATATGCTACTGAGGGATACTTCTTGACTGTGATGGTAAGAAAATGTTACAATTATTCGAGATAGTTAGCAACAATAATTGAAAATGAGACTTTACTTTTAGCAAATTTGACAGATTCAGTCCCAATGCAGCACTCTTGTGGTACTAAAGAAAAAGCAAAAACAACAAAAAAAAGCTCTTGTGAGAGATTGGGGATTAAATAAAAAAGCTGTTGTGAGAGAATGGGGATAAAGGAAGAAGCTTGTGAGAGATTGGGGATAAATGAAAGTCACACTAAATATTCTAGAGCTTAAAAGAAGTGTAGAGCACTCTAAAATCCCACTTTTAAAAATATATCGAACCAGATTTTTGTACTTTTATTATCTTATTATACAGGTAAAGCTTGTTAAATGAAGATTCTGAAAGATGGCAGTGTTTGATTGACCAAAGCTGTTTAAAATGGAGGCATTGCACAAGTAGTCATCTGCATCCATTCTAAACTCTTTAAGCACAACAAATGTTTTAGTCCTATGAAATACTGTGGTCAGCTGAACAGTGATGTTTTATTTTGTGTGAACCTGAAGATACTAGAGGGGAAGAAATAAAAAACAAAACCACCAAGTTTTTCTCTGTAGCTTTCATTAGAACAATTTTTGAACACAGAATCATAGAATGGCTTGAGTTGGAAGGGACCTTAAAGATCATCTAGATCCAACCCCCTTGCCATGGGCAGGGACACCTCCCACCAGACTGCGTTGCTCAGAGCCTCATCCAGCCTGGTCTTAAACACTTTCAGGGATGAGGTACCCACAAGTTCTCTGGGCAACCCATTCCAGTGCCTCACCACCCTTGTAGTAAAGAACTTATTTCTAATGTCTACTCTAAATCTACCCTTCATCTAGTTTAAATCCCTTGCCCCTTGTCCTATCACCACATGTCCTTACAAAAAGTCCCTCCCCAGCTTCCCTGCAGGTCCCCTTCAGGCACTGGAAGACTGCTATAACGTCTCCCCAGAGCTGCCTTTTCTCCAACCGGAACAGACCCAATTTCCTCAGTCCGTCTTCATAGGAGAGGTGCTCCAGCCCTCTGGTTATCTTTGTGGACCTCCTCTGGACCCTCTCCCAAGAGATGCATGTCTGTCTTATGCTGGGTACTCCAGAGCTGGACACAGTACTCCAGGTGGGGTCTCACCAGAGCAAAGTATCACCTCCCTTGAGCTGCTGGCCATGCATTTTTGATGCAGCCCAGGATACAGGTTATTTTTTTTTGCCTATCTGAACAAAGACGTTCGCCAAAACTCAGGGTATGATATCACTCAAGTTTCCACAGCTCTTTACATTTGGC
>JANHFX010021170.1:0-13680 GCA_027560015.1 Chloroceryle amazona | reverse complement strand
GGTAATTTATTAATAGATACACATATCCTCTATTAATGTCACCAACCAATTACTAATGAAACTATATTTAGACTATACAGAAACAAATGGTAGAAAACCTAAATGTGATCTGGCCAAGCATGTTTATTTTAATTGCATCTCCTCTTCTTCAAAGATTATAACAGCTTTTCTCAGTGAAGTGATCTCTAGAAATGATGTCCTTTTTCCTACACTCTCTGCAGACTGAGAATTTCTCATCTGAAATAAGAATTCTTCTGATTGCTCAGAAAACTGTCGATGCCTGTGTAGAGCTCATACAAAGCCAGTAGGCTTCTACATATACAGCTGCCTGCCTCCATGGTATAAATCTTGAAGAGGTTTGACAACGATGCAGCATAGTTACTTGTACACCTTCTAATAGGCTTTGCCAGCACTGGATGTATTGCAACTGTAAAACAGCAGAAGCATCTATGAATATCCATGAGTTTTTCCCTTAAATGAAACACCTCCTTATGTGTGCTAATCACTCTCTTCAACACCAAGGAACTGAGAACCTTTATGTGATTTTCTAGGGATTTCAATGTGCACAATCTCCTACAGCAAATATGTTCCTTAGAACCTACTCCCTGAGCAGAACTAGTACTGAATGTAGTTTACCTATGCTCAAGTTAATCACAAATTATATTTTCTAGTAATGAAAATCTATTACATTTTATTCTAAATAAATTATGGCTTTTTGAATGTAAAGTAACTGCTTTCTCTGTTTTTGCATTGTAGAATTTAAATGACACTTCAGAATGAAAAATATCTGCTCTGTAAAAACACCTTAAAAATCACATAATGGGAAAGCTATGGTTCCACAGGTCATATTAAAGGTTATGATCTGATTCCATCCCAGTAATTAGACTTCTAAGATTGCAGTCTTATGTACCTTATGTTTATATTGCTGATTTGGCTTCAAATGATAATTTAATGGACTGAAAAACTTTGATACAGATTTTACATCAGAGATGTAAAATTAGAGTATTTCCAACTTTAGGTGTTCATTGTGCATGCACATTCCTTCTGTCTTCTTTTATTATTACATGCCTGAAAGCACTGAATAACTGTAGTAGGTGTTGACCAAATCAATGCATCAAACTGGTTTTACTTTCACAGATAATATATTTTTCTTATTATAAAGCAAATAGTTTCAACTATGAGAAAATGGAATAATATAAGGTGTCTCAAAATGATGAAAAACATTGTGTAGTAAATAGATACTCTTTCTGATGAATCTATTCTGTTTTGTCAGAGCAAATTTCTGCCACACAGGTGGCAGAACCTTGAAACCTCTTTTGCATGTTATTCCAAATAGGCATGACCACCCAGGTTAACAGAAAGCCACCAATTGTTGCTGTTTCAACCAATGACAACATGCTAAGTACAGTTTTTGAAAAAGCTCTGCACTCACACACCTTATCAATGTTCCACCATGAAAACATGAAAAAATGCTGGTCTTCTCTTGAATGATGCTGTATCAGTGAAGCAGTCATTGAAGGTATTTATCTGCTGTTCATCCACGAATGGGAAGAAGCAGACACGGCCTCAGAGATACCTAATGTTACATTAGCATCTACTGAAGTAAGATCTTCCTCACTGCATTCAGGCAGACTAGACTTAAATTAAAGAATATTTTATGAAAAAGAAGATATGCAGCAACTTGAACCTTGTTTTATAGTCAGGACTTGGTTTTAATCATATTATGCATTACCACTCAAAATGACATTTGCTTCTTCACATTCAAATACTGAATAATGTGCAGAGTGTAATGGTTCATAGAAAATGATTCCATAAGAAAAATAAAATGTCACCTACTTTTGCAAATTAAATGTAATCTAAAACCTGAAATTTACAAAAATAAATGGTCTATCATGGTTATCCCGTATCTTGGCTCCAATTTCATGGCTTCTTCAGCTATTTCACATTTAGAATGGAGGAGGCTTTGTCCACATGTAGCTCCATTCCAACCATGGCTTAAAACCTCCAGTCTTTTGGAGACTGAACAATTCCACACAGAATTTCTGACACAAGATACCTCTGACATAAGAGTTATCCTTGAGTTCTTCCCCATATAGAGAGAGAAATGGAATTTGTCTTATTAGTAAAAAATAGCTTTGAATGACTTAAGCAACTTGGTTGTCCCCTGTACCCAGATCCAATGACTAACCTGCTAGATATCCCTGTAACATAATTCAGGTCTTCTAAGAACCTTATCCAAGAAATACCGAAAGGGAAAAAAAAAAGTATTTTCCCCAAGCAAGTATAACTGCAGTCAAACTTGCTTGTATCTAACAATGAAAACCAACAAAAGGGCTAGGGAAGTTTGTTTACCTTTTCATAGTAGTAACTAAAACATTGAGAGACAGTAGCGGTCTGGGTCTAGAGTTTCAATTTATTTTTTTATTTAGTATAACAGAAAAGACAATTATGAGATTGTATCCGTCACAGAGATTCTCTCAGATGAAATAGACAAACATGTTGAAGAGATGCTAGTTAATATTCCTTCTCATCCAACATGCGCACTAAAAATGCTTTCTCTACAAACTTTTAAACAAACTAAACCTGTATCTTATCCCATTTAATTTTAGATTTTTTTCCCTTCCAAAGACAAGTATTTTGTATTTATCATTATTGAATTTCTTCTCACAGATTTCAGAAAAGTTCTCCAATGCATCAAAATCAATTTAAATTCCAATCTTGTTTCTCAAACCACTTGCAAAACTTGTTATCTGGCTGTTATCCATCAAGAAATAACAAGTGTACTCTCTATTCAGTTATTCAAATCATTACTGAATATATTAGTATGGATCAGAACCTTGAAACATCTTTTGGCATGTTATTCCAAATAGACATGACCACCCAGATAAACAGAAAGCCATGAATGACAACATACTAAGTACAGTTTTTGAACTAGCTCTGCACTCACACAACAGTAATTTCAGTTGCATATTTGTATTTTAACTTGCATGGGAGATTGTGAGAAGCAGATAAAGTTTACTGAAGCTTATGATTGCTTCTCCATTGCATTCATGAGTTCCCACATCCTATCACAGAAAAAGCTGAATTCAGTTTACATATTAAAAAAAAACATCATGCACTTCTCATCTTTTCATTTACATCCATGCAGTATTCCAATTTACATGCATATTTTTAATAGCTTACGTCTTTCTGCAAGTAACATTAGGCTAATTTTTCCATTACTGCACACAACTCCATTCTCCTTTTTGAAAAATACATTCTGCACTTTCTGTTTTCTGGTTTCACTCACCCTCTGTGAATTCATGGCAAATTCAGGAGAAAAAATGGAGCACGTGGCTCAATAAAAATTTTTAAGTACTTAAGTTTAATTTCCATTCATCCTGTTCAAGTTAACATGCTTAGCTCTTTAAAGCTTGTTGAATGTGTTCCCCTAGTTTGGCCTACATCAATTCCTCTATGATTTAAATTAACCATGGTAAGAGCCCAGTAAAGGTGAGGCTTCTCTTTCCTACTTCCATCCCAAAGAGCTTCTTATTTTATTTATTGGCAGTTATTTATAAGTCTTGTTAAGTTTTCCACTAGTCTTTCTTTTGCAAATTTATTTCTAATGTTTTTCAAAGATTTTGCTTTTTCTATGATCCTTTGCTGGTTACATTTTTCATGTTTCTGATTCTCTGTGCACATGCTTGAGTAAGGCATACAGAATATTTTGTATTCATATCTTGTATTAATACCTGGCACAAAATATTGATTTCCCTCTTTTTATGCAAGTTACAGATCTGTTTACACAATCCAGCAGGTCTCTGCTATATATACTTCATGATTTGTTGCTGATTTTGGTTATTTTCTGTAGAGACTTTATCATCTGCTTTTACAGGGGTCTGACAGATACATTGCAGCAGGTTTAGCTGTGCAAGCTTAAGATTTTACCAGCTATAAAATGTCCTGCCACTTGTGTGAAGATGAAATACAACGGTGTGCACTTCAGTAGTCACCATTTACCATTTCTTTTCAAACTACTAGTAAAGTTATTTGAAGCTGACAGCTAAACATATTCCACTTCTGTCATCTGTGGTTTGTGGGCTTTAGAGAAAAATCGTATCTGACAGCTGAGAATGCCAAACCTCTGCAGTTTGCCTCTCAGAGCCTTTAAAATATATTAGCTTCTCTATAGGCTTCTCTTCCTATTGAAATTTCCTCCCAGCATTTCAATGCCAACTTTAGATGATGTTTTGTTTGGAGGTTTTATTTAGTTCCTCACTTCTGCATTTGTCACAATCTTCATTTTCTAAATATCTATCTGAAGGTATCTCCACCTTCTGGCATCAGCCTGTGCCATTGCACCCAAAAGCCTAAGTAAACTGCATTCCTCTTCAGATTTTATTCACATAGTTTTGTCCTAGCATATTCCAGGAAGTTACATGCCCCCTTCTGTCCTTTACAAATACCTATTTTATCTTAAAATCCACATTATCATGTTACGCCTTCTAAATGTTCTGGTTTTTGGGTGGTGGATTTTTTTGGTTTGGGTTGGGTTGGGTTTGTTTTGTGCATGATTTTGTTTATTATACATAAACCAAAACAAAATTGTCTATGTCATTCCAAATAGATGATATTCTCATAATTTCATCTTCTTTGTTTTTAATTCACACAGACACATTTAAAAGCTCTCATTTCCATCCCTGATAGGTGCTCAGGCAAATCTGTATTTTGTTGATGACACTGTATTTCCTTGCCTATCTCTCACTCTTCACATTCTTTCAGAAGATAACATGCACTGCTATTTCCTTGGAAAATGCTCACACCAATTGGTTTTATAGAAAAACCTGAACAGACTAAAATGCAATGTACTCTCTGCTAATCTTTATGGCACAGTGATTACATAACTATGCAACCCGAAGGTGGTTTGCACATCTGAAGTGCATTTCACTGCATTACAGCATATGCAAAGAGGTTACCCAATCTAAACGTGGAGTTGGACCCATCAAAGCAACTTTAGTGATTTCTTACAGAACAAAGTCCTACAACCCTGTTAAATCAAAATTGAATATTGTGATTATGGATCTTAAAGCAAATCCATAAAATAACATCGATACATACCTTACTGATGCTTGGGAAAACTAAAGTCTTGCTATGTTATAATCACCCTTGCTTTTTTAATTTGCTTCACATCCCATTTATTTAGGATCCAATTATTTTTTTATTCTTGTTCACACTGAGTAATAATTTGGCATAGAAATAATACCAATGCTACAATACTTGGTGTCAGGGAAAAAAGTCAGACCCATATAGATTGGCATGAGCCTACAAAACATTTTAATTTTTCAAGTGGAATTGCTGATTTCAATCTCATAAAGGCTCTGCCAAGAAATGTCTGCTGTTCGTGACCATCAGCAAATAAGGCATTTTAACAAAAATGTGATGATAGGTTGTACAAGTTTCAATTCTCTCTCAGAATGGAATTAATTCTTAGCTTTGTTTTTTTCAGATTCATGTTTATCAAGAAGCAGGCAAGCGTTCACTGTGGAAATGTGTACAGTAATACTGCTCTTCCAAGGAAATGTTTATTTCTGCTTCCACAGACAGACATTTCTACTTACATCAGGAAGATAATAAGTAAAATGCATGTATGCATAAGATGCATAAGGAGGACAGAAACCTCTCTTCCAATTTAGTTTTTGTTGCTGCTTATAGTGTTATCTTGGCCACTCACAACATGCAATTTGATTGAGATTATAATGTGAATCTAATTATATTTCTTTAGTTCTAACTTAATGTTTGAAGCTGAAGACCACCCTTATTTTCACCATTATTGAAAATGTAGAAAGTAGCAGGAGTTTTTTCAGATGCAAGGTCAATAACACCAGTTACAATACTGTTTTACTGATTTTGATTTACATATTTATCTATAATATTTTAAGTATCAAACAACTTCCCTTTTTTTTTTATTTTTAATTTAAAAAACACATTTGGAACTCTTCCCATTCTACATTATGATAGTTTTGAACATCAGGACTTCAGAGTTTCTTGCAATTTGCATTAAAAGGCAATGCAGACATACTGAATTTCAGTGAGAATTTCAGACCCTCAACAGGGGACTAAAAACATCTCTAAAACATGCTCTTTGTTATATGAAGTGTTTATCTTTATACAGCACATCCAGCGAAATGAAGAATCCTAAATATGATGTTGTCAGCCACAAGTTTATTACTAATTCAAACATGAAAGAAAGAGGAAATTGTTCACCACATGCCTTTCAGTGAGTTAAGATTGAGTTTGAATTGTTTTCTCTTTTACTTTATTTTTAATTTGATTTATTTCATGCAAATAACTCTCACTTTTCCTGGGAACATAGAGCAGTGTCTTCTGATTTCTCTCTCATTTATTTATCCACACTGATGAAGATAGAGGTTAGAAAAAGTACTTAAAACCTGAGACCAAGATAGGGCAATACAATTATAAAACATTTATGAGTTATCACCACCTTAGTAGATAATTTCATCAGAACCTAGGAAATAATAGAAAGTAGTGCCAGGCAAAATCAATGAAAGGCATCAGTAGCTACACAACTTACATTTAATTACTGCCCTTCTAGAAAGCAATACCGCATGTGGCAGCCTCCAATCTAAGCTCTATTAATTCCATAAAAATTAGCCATCAATCTCATTAGAAGTTCATCACTAGTTTTTGCAGTTATCATTTGCCTAATATAATTAAGCCAATTAAAACTATCATTTGGGCTGGGGGAGAGAAACAACTTAGAAAGTAAAAACTAAACTGCATGAAGATTATAAATAACTAAGGGACATTTTAGGCAAAAAGGAACAATTTGATGTATTATCTTTTCATACAATGAGCACAAATTATTAGTATGTTGTTATTCAATTTTCACAATGAATTAAAATTATGGAAGTGGTTTTCTTGAAAACATGAATTCTGAGTCAACTCCAAAGATGAACTGAAAATTCTACAGTAATGAAGCTCAGTATATTTAGTTACTCTTTTCAAAAGTGTAGCCAGGTAACAACATGGAAGTGTACCATTTGTTTTCCCCAGAATAGTCGTGGCAATTACACTATTCCAAGCAAATAAGAAAACAGCTTTTTTTTTTTTCACATCTATTGTGATATTAACAAATAATTAACTGTTGACCTACATCCTAATAATAATCCTAAAGTAATAAAACACACCTGGCAGCTGAAATTGTGCATTTCTGTGATTTTATGTTCACACCACCACAAAGAAACAAAGGAGGTTAACATGGAAACTCTATAAACATTGAAGATACTTAAAATTATCAAGTCTGATGGTGCACTTTTTGTGTTGGTTGTTTTTTTTTTTTTAATAGTGATGGGAAAACTGATGAGTTCCTGATGTGCAATCACTCAGATTGTGGGGAGGTTGGAGAGATTGATTTTCTTTAAAATTTTTCCCATATAGGAATGTTGCACAGAAAAATATGGCAGCTGAACACAGCACAGTGTTTTTTCACCTAGCTTTGCTGGCTGAAATGCAGCACACTTTAGTGCAACTCTTCTGCTCATTGTACCAGTAAACGTTGATCTTTCTGTCTGAAAGATCCATTCATTGTAAATCTGAGACACACTCTGGAGCACCCCTGTACCCTTTCTCAGCCTGCAATCACACCCCCACACACACCTTTACCTCCCAGATTCCAAATAAAACAGCTGGTGAAAATGCAGTTAACATGTTAAATTTTGTCAGCATATACTCAGACAGTGGTATTTCTCCACAGTAGAGTCCCTGGAGTTCACAAATCTAGTTTCTGTATACTTCCTTCTCATTAGGTATTGTCATGGACCACACAGAATTATTTCTAATCCAGTCCCATCCTGCAATGAACAAGTTAAAAATAAATAATTCACTGCTATATTTCACATTGGTTGTCATACTTGCTAGTTTACTTACTAAACAGGCTAAGCATGAATGAACACCATGTTGGATGTAAAGGAAAAATCATGTGCAGCATCAGGTAGGAAAGGCTATTTTACAAGAGGTTTCTTTTTCTCTATTGCACAAAGAACTTTTTGTCATGGGCATACCATTTTCTTAATAGAAGTACTGGGAAAACAAAACAAAACAAAACAAGCAAACAAAAAAAAACAAACCATAAAAAAAACACGCACACAAAACAAACAGAAAAAAAAACCAAACACACAAAACACAGGAAAAAAAATCCTAACAACAAACAAACAAACATAAAACAAACCCACAAAAAGCCCATATACAGAACAAACAGGATGTATTTGGCAACATAGTAAGATGGCTGAGCTTCTGCACACAAAAGCTTCCTAAAAACCAAAACAACCCACAAAAACCAGCAGCAGAAGTATTACAAGGTATGTTCTATTATAAGTCATTGGTAATTGCTTTTAAAATTAAAAAATAGGTTACTTTCTAGAAAGTGATTCATGGAAAATGGAGCAAGATGCAAGCAGAATGCACCTAAGGTAATGATTCCATTCACTGTACTTTGTTGTTCAGCAGCCTCACAGAGTAGATGAAGGCATCTATCTTTCCTAGTAAGTGTAAAAATAATAATGAAAAAGTTAACAGAATCATCCCAGAAATTAGAACAGGATGCTAATGGTACATTTGTGCCGGGTTTAACACACTTTTCATGTTAGTGCTGAGTCAGTACAGTTATTAGGGATAGCATAAGTTCTAAAGGAGACTTTTTGAAGATATCTTCTGAGAAGTTAAAAAGGTAGTGCACTTGCAGCTAATTAGGTGAAGCCAGTGCTTACGAGTTATAGAATGGTTTGGGTTTTTATGAATAATTCTTCTTCTCAGAAATTGCCATTTCAGTAGACAACAATCATTTAGTTATTCTACCTTTCTTGTAGTCTGCGGTTATAGCAAATAATGAAGAAATTTCCTTTATTTCATTTCACTATTTGTATACCTACAGCAGGTGTCTGAGTCATTCTGTGATTCCCAGAGGAGAAATCAGAGGCACAGGGAGAAAAATGTCTAAAAAAGCAATGGAACAGTATATTCTACTTCTCCTCACACAAGCAGATCAGCAGTAGGAAAATATATTTTCTTTGGTTGTAAGTGACTTTAATATGATCTGATGTTCTCCTCAGTACAGTGAATAATTGTGTAATGTCTTGATTAATGATGGCAATACATCCAAGGAACTAAGAACATAGCTACATAGCTACACATAAAAACACAAACAAATAAAAAATCCCAAAATAAAAAAAAAAAAAAGAAGAAAATTTGATAGAATACACTGTATGCTAAAAAAAAAAATTCAGAAAACCCTTTCATCATCACCAGCACTAAGTGCACCACATAAATAGCATTAGAAAAAGGCACATGAAAAAGACATATCAATTTATAATTAAAATTAATGCCTTCCTCTATATTTCTACAAAACAGCTGAACTTGCAGTTCAGTGGAGCAGAGAAACCTTGCCTTTTGTAGTGCGGTCTTAGGGGACTGAAGTAATACAATAAAGAAAGACAGGTTATATTTAAAGGCATATGCATGAAAGCAGTTTCATTCAACTGTAGATATCTCTGAAAGGCCATGATTACTAGAAAATCAGCTGTTTATTATGCTTTATCAATAGAATCAAATTTCAGTTTGATTCAGTGGTAGTTATATGCACAAAATGGGTAATTACACACTAAACTATCTTCTTACATGCAATTACACCTTCCATGTACAAATAGATCATTTTTACAGAGTTATTGAAAAGTTCATTAACATTAGGCAAACACCTTTCTGGCAATCAGACTGAAGAATAATATAAGGCACAGTTTTATTCACTCCTATTCACTTAAAGTCAGAATTCAATTCTTCCTCCTAGACTAGTGCATTCTGCATTTTTTGCTTGTAAATTTTCTTGTGAGATGCCCCATCTCCCCACCCCGCTCCATACACTCCCTATTTTGATTATACTTTTAACTGATAAGCCTGTAAGTGCAATGCACAGATGCTTGTGACAGATGGGTTCCCAGATACTGAGAAACCACCATTTCTGTAAATTATCACTACTGAAAATTGCTCAGCATACTTCATGACAATACTTGGTGCAGATATTCCAAAGTGATGGTGAAGAACTGTGAGAACAAAAATGGACAACAGCATCACATTCCTACCCAATATGGCAAGGTTGGAAGTGCTTATTCTCAACATAAATGAAACCACAAATGTAGATTTTTAGTTAGACAAATTAACCTGTTACAAACACTGTAACATTTATACATTTGTGCTTTTCTGCTTAAAATCAACTATTCCATGCAGACTTTCTGCTGTTAGGTATTTTTAGATTTTTTTAAAGGAATTGTAAATGTTGCTCATTATACACAAATTTAAGTATCAAAGCCTTGGAAAAAATCACAAATAAGGTAATTAACTGAAAATGGGACAGTGCTCCAGTCTTCATAAAAAAAAAATAAATTATTAAGCTCTGAGTTTAACCAGTGTCTAAAGGAGAATCCTCATACATAGTAAAAAAATCTTTTTCTGTTGCTATTAGATTATGTATGACCAAAAAAATTTTACTATTATTAATACTAAATAAATAAATATGGTGAATAAACAGAGGCAGATTAGTTCTATAAATTCCTTGCCTGAAATGAATTCATAAATTAGAAGCCTGCCATTGCAAAACAAGAGGGGATTACCTGAAATAAAAATTAAACATACACAAAAAAAAGCTATCCCGTTGCCCAAACTGAGAACTCACAGATTAACCTGAATATTGAATATTATTTATTCAGGATTATATGTAGGTTACCTTAAACTAGAACAGTAAAATATATTCTGTAGAGAAGTATTTCTTTGTTAGTGTGAGGTGGTTTCATCCATCAAGAATCTGTACTAATAGCAGAGAGCGGATTTGCTTAATGATTTCTAGGTAAGTCTTATCTAGAAGAATGAAGATTACTTGCTATGAAAAATAATGAGGTTCACTTCAGTAACTGCAAACATCACTATTCCATGACAGCTTTTCTACTAAGTAGGATTAGAAGTTTGACCAGGCTGAGCTGAAAATAAGGTCATTGTAGCAGAGGGCTTTGAATATATGCATATATATATATATACCATATTCCATCAACATCATCCATTCAGCTGTAAACCCACAGGTTTTTTTATAAAAACTATTTAATATTTAAACCCTGCTCTCATCATGCATGATCAACGACAGTGATCATTGGGAAGTATTTTATGTCACGTTTTATCAAAGTAACAAATTTCAGCTCAGTAAGAGGCAGGACTTTCTTTCCTTGCTTTGATATAAAGAAACTTGCCATACTAATTTTGTGGTTGATATATTTACATTTGAAATCTCAGAATAATTAAGAAAATATCAAAGGGAAAAGGTGACTGTGGCATCTACAAAATGTTAGGATATACCACTGAATCAACACAAATGTGAACTGTTCATGAAAAATATCCCTAGATGAGAAATATTTTTCTTATGACTCACAGGGCAAGTGCTGTCCTTGCATTCCTTCAGCAAAGATGAATCAAAATGGCTTTTAGAGAAGAACAGAATTTTTTTACAAAAAAAAAAGAAAAAGAAAAAAGAAAGAAAAACACAAAGCCACTTTAATGTTTTTACAGAAATTACTTGACTGTTGTGCACTCAAAAAAGCTAAGTCTAATGGATTTGCACAGCCAATTGTTCTAACCTTTCCTGCAATGCCTTACAAACTGTCACAGAAATTTTCAGAGAGCACAGGACCTCAATTCTACCAAGGCTTCAGGTAATAAATAACTACTAACATCAGACAGGTGAAAACAGTTAACAGAAAGAAAGTTGGAACAATTTAGGGGCATGAGTACTACATATGCTAATTTTGAGATTATTTTCAGACAGATTGTGCATCCCAGTGCAGGAAAACCCATAATCAAATCTACTCTTGGACCCACAAAGTCAGGGAAGAGTAACATCTTTGTACTTTAGTTCCATCTATATTAGAAAATTAGATCATTATAAGAGAGCAGAGGGAAAAGAAAATTGGTATACTGCTTTATATTCTGCATATTCTGAACATGAAGTCTGTCAAGGTTTAGAGCTGGGCTGGCCGCTAGACGAATGACAGATGATGTCTATTAACCCATCTCTGTTCCCAAAGGGGAAGAGAAAGGGGTTAAGGGAGAGAGACTTATGGACTGGAAAAGAAAATTAAAACAGGTTTAATTAAAATAGTAGTAATAAAATTAAATATATAGAGATATATACAAAACCAGTATCAAACCCAATCACCCTGATGGCAGTTACGTTGCCACTGATACTGTAGGTAGGTACTGGGGAAGTCCCAGACTGGACTAACCATCAGACTGAGGAACTGGATTCAGGAGCTGGATTCTGGTACTGGATTCAGGAGCATGGGGATCAGGATTGAAGGCAGAATGGAGTCCTCCTTGGATGGTGGCCACTGAAGAAGAGAGCTTGACCCTCATCCCTCAGCTTTATCATGAATATGACACATATGGAATGCAATATATTGGTGGCCAGTTTTGGGTCACCTGTCTTGGCCACGCCACCCCACAGGTTCAGCTTTTTACTTTCTGCGCTCTCAACATGGTACACAAGATTTAGCAGTGTCCTTAGTCTGCAGGGAGCAACTATAAGCAAGAGCCATTCTGCTCACCAATCCTTGGTAGTAACTCTAAGCATCGAGAGTTGTCCTGCAAAAATCTGACATTATGCAGTTAGAAGAGAAGGCTGAAAAGTAAAATCATTGAACAGAATTACTTCTGTTACAACTCAAAAGAGGACATTGCACCCCTTACACACCTTTTACATCATACCCATCAGTAGTAAATATTTTTTTTCTATATAAAACTTCACTTCATGATTGCAGATCATTGATTTCCATCTATCATATCAGTCTCTCAGGGCAGGAAAGATGTTACGGAATTCCTCACAGTTTGTGCCTATGAATGGTTCCCACTGAAGTTGCAGGTTCATCTCAGGAGATTACTGAATACCACTTGATGAAACTATCTCCTGTCATCAACACTGTTGAATACTGTTTGTATTATGCAATTAACATTGCACAGCTTCAAATCAGGTATTCTCACCCAGAGTTAAATTTCCTTGAGGTACACACTGTACTTCACCATCTTTCATCATCACTCACCAAGTATTTCCAGGTCTTTGAACAAAAGCAGTCCCACAAATGGGTTTGCCTTTGCAGTTGTGGATAACCTGTATAGTGTCCAGAGTTAAATCCACCCCTTGGTCATGAGCCCATCTGTAGGTTGCCTCTTTTCCCTCATGTCCTGAAGTGTCATGGGCCCATAAAGATAAAAATAGTTCACCTTTATGTTCACAATCTAAATCTCTCTGGAGCACTTTAGCAGCCTGATCCACTTGCTGGTTGTTTTGATGTTCCTCAGTAGCTCAACTTTTAGGTACGTGGTCAGCCACGTGACGCAATTTTACATCTAGTTTCTCTATACAAGCAGCAATGTCTTACCACAGTGTGACAGCCCAAATGGGTTTACCTCTGCACTGCCAGTTATTCTGCTTCCACTGTTTTAACCATCCCCACAAGGCATTCGCTGCCATACAAGAGTTGGTGCAGAGATAGAGCACTGGCCACTTTTCTCAGACCCTAATCCAGCCTGGTCTTAAACACTTCAAGAGATGAGACATCAATGAATTCTCTGGAAAACTGTTCCCGTTTT
>JANHFX010021169.1:0-25778 GCA_027560015.1 Chloroceryle amazona | reverse complement strand
TGGAACCATTGCTCAGCTCCCCTCTCAGGCTTCTCCTCTCCAGGCTAAACAGCCCCAGGGCTCTCAGCCTTTCCTCATAAGGCAGCTGATGGTAAATTACATTTATATATGGAATTAAAAAATTAAAGAGCCCAGTAAGCTCTGCCCATATGGACTGCTGCCAAACAGAGCAACTGAAACCACTGCAACGTGCTGCGCGAGACCAAACAAAAGACTCTAAAGATGTTTTCTACTTAAGCATTGTTACCAACATCCATCCATTCTGAGTGCTGTTATGCCCTATATATGGAGAAAAGGTGAGCAGAAAATGAAGCAGGACTCATGCAATGCATCACAGACCTTCTGATATCTGCGTTCCTCATAAGTTACTGCTCTTTGGTCAGAGAGACACCTTTTTTTTCTTCCATGAGAAAGTGCTGAGCCATAACAATTGCAGAAACAAATTTTAAGAGTATGACTGAGAATCAGATCAGTACAAAAAGTAACCCAAAATATGTTTGATGATTTGCAAAGGTATAGACAGTAGAAAGGAAAACCATCGCTCCTGCTACACGTCTAACGCACAGGCGGCCTGTACACACAGCTACATTCCTGTCTATACATCCAAAGCAACTCTGGACTCATCACACCTGGGGCCAGACACTCTTTCCACCAGCCACAGATCTCGATTCCTGTTCTTCTGCAAGCTCTCCACTATAAGCTGGGAGAAGGCTGACAGGATTGATATCTCCAGGCAGTAAAACAGGAACAGATGAAACACTGCACTTCAAACCTAGAGAAGTATCTTGGAGAGACCCCAAAAGGCCAAGTCAGAACCTCCCGTGCATTCAGAAGGAGCCTTTTTCCTTTGCTGAGTGCTACCTTGGATAGCGGGTTATTGAGCTCTCTTGAAAAGCGTGATGGATTCCATTTATATGTTACATTAAATAATGTTAAAGCACTGTATAGTGTAGCTAGACCTGCTACTTATTCAGTTGTCTTTAACAGAATTTTCCTCTGCTGTCCTCTTACTGTAGGTGACAGGACATTCTTGAAAGCTACTGCCTTGGGGATTCTGTTCAGATCAAGTTTGTTATCAATATGTTAGCATGATAACAAAAGAGTGATAAGGGAGGCAGGTTTTCATTACTCTGTTTAGTTCCGTACGGGTATTTTGTTTCTCCATAAAAATGCATGCCTTGCTTGCTTGTCGGGATGCTACCACCACAAAGACAAATGCTCTTGCTGCTAGTGCTCATTTATGTCCCTTGGAGATGCCCACGTGATGTTGGAGAAGGCAGGTGTAAAAGCTACGCAGCAGGTTGCAGAGCTCTCTAGAGACAAACCAGCAATCCTCAGTCACCTGCTAGTTAGCAAGGCTCAAGGCAAACCACCAGACACTTTGGAAACTCGCTGAAATGCAGCAATCTCAGAACAGCAGCAGTGGAAAACCTTAGGAATCTGCGAGGGATGTGGAGGAGACTACTTGGAAAGCAACCCACGCAGGGACGCGGCACAAACAGCGTCACCTGTTGCAGAGTAGAGAGTGCCTGGCTGCTGCCACCTCCTCGCGAGCTGCGGCAGGCTCCAGGCAGCAGTCACTTCAGCACTGCAGTCGACTTGAGGACATTATTCCTGTGTTTTAACTTCTAAAGTGTTCTCTTTCGAGGTAACTCCGTCAGGACCCCCTCTCAAAGAGCACTGCCATAGTAAGAAACTCTGTCTTTTATAACAGCACAGAGGAAGCAGCAGGGATAAAACACTTACCTATGGCTCGAGTTCTTTTTAATTTCGGTCCATTCTCTGAATAAGTTCTCGTGCAAATCCCAGTCAGAATCCCACGTATCTTCTTGCATTGCTACGTTGTGCTGGACTTTGGGTTCCGCTTTAAGAAACGACGTGGGTTTAAGCACACCGTGTAAAATCACTGCTCAAGAGAAAGCTTCCCTTCATTGGGAGCTTTAACATGAAGTTGAACGCTACTTACATTTCGAGAGAAAAGGCAACCCTACATAGCAACGATCTCCACACTGCAAACCAGGATCAAAATAAATATTTGCAATCTGCAGAACAGAAAAGAGCAGATGGATTAAGAGACAGCACAGTAGATCTGATGACCAAAGCAAGAAGAAAGAGGATCTGAGGACCGCGGGAGTTTAATTGCGCTCTCCGTGAGGAAGAACTTGTAGCCACGTAGGAATAAGGTATAAACAAACCTTTGTTTTTTTTCCTGGCTCTAAGTCTTCTTTATTACTTCTTAGCCTCTTATAATAAAAGCGTACATCTTCTGACAGGGAGCGTATGTGTTGTATTTTCACTTTCTGAGAGAAGGAATTCATAATATTCAGGCTCTGGTGAACTACTTTCCCCTAAAGAAAAAGGAGGAAGAAAAATGTCTGCAGGATATGCATTTTCCCCAGCATATGTATTTATGTATACAGGCTGGCAAAGACTACAGCAGAGAGGAAATGTTACACTGAGATTTTTAACTAGGCTATCTGAAGAAAAAAAATAGAAATTGCCACTTGTAACGTCAAGAGAAGCTTCTGTGAAGTTGTATTCTCTCCTCCAGCTGCTTCCAAACACTGTTTGGCCCTCTCTCAGAGTTAAGTACACCTGAAGTGTCTTGAAGAGCTAGGACAACAGCTCTGCTTAGCCATGGGATGTTAAAAAAGTACAACAGGAGGAAAGACAAGTGAAAACTTCAGCTTTTTTCAAGCTTCCTTCCCACTCCCAATAAAAATAGGACACCAGGCACTAAAATGACAACATCTAAAAAGAAAACAGTGCAAGATTTCCCCCCCACCTTGAGATCCTGCCTTCTCTTCTGAGCCAAACGTAATTTTACCTTTTAACCACTGAACATGAGCTTAATTGCCTGTCACGGTCAGAGCCACTGCAGAGCTCAAGCTCTCCCCCTGCCCTCACTTCTAACCCCAGGATTCTGTGGCCACGCTCTGCACCCTCTCTCAAAGCCCCAAGCTGACCAGGACAGAGTAAACAACAAATAAACAAAGCGAACAAAAAACCAAACTCAGGACCGGGGACAATATTTCAGATTTATAAAGAATAAATTAATACAAGCAAATTTAAATAGCCCTGGCTGTCTTCTGATGAACATGACTAGAGTTTGTCACGCTCCCTGAAAATCAATACTTGAAGCTTTTCAGAAACATCTCTAAGGTAAGGACTGCAGTCGAGAGACGGGAGAGCTGCAGGATCACCCAGGATCCTACGAGTAACAGCGTGCCATCAGCTGGGCAGAGGAAGGTTGCTAAACGCTGCAGAAGGAACCAACACTATTTTACTGAGTCTTACAGAGCGTTTAGACATGAAATGGATACGGGAAGAAGAGTTCACCCATCAGTAGGAGGAAAAACAGAACAATGCTCTTTGGACAGAGCCCCTCCGAGGTGAGCTCTGGCCAGGGCTGAGTCGAGAGGTGGCACTGCCAGCAGTTATGAAGCAGAAGTCAGCACAGCTAAGATCTGTCAAACTGATCTTTACAAGGCTTGTAAACACTGTTAGCGCACTGCTGGCAGACTCGGACAGGATACCAGAAATCGGACTGAGGGGCACAGATTAAAATTCTCAACACGAGACAGAGAGCACTGGGAACCAGGCAGCTGCAGGAGAATTACACCTTTGCTATCAACTGAACAGCAACTGTTACTAAAACTGTAGTACCTAATTACTCCTGGATGTTACAGCTGCCAAATCTCTCCACCAAACACCGAAACAAGAAGAACTGATGCGATTTTAGGTTTATTTTTGTAAGTAATTGAGGCATTACAGAACAACTGGAAGCAAAAGCATAATGAATTCAGCCATCACAAGTTGAGTTTGAATGGAATCCAAGAAAAAGGGAAAGTAAGTCTGCTGTCAATGTTCTCAAGTGGCAAGGGAGCTAAGTGATCAACTAACAGAAATAGTACTGCTCTGAAAAGCTTGGGATTGAAGACAGCAGACTGTCTAGAGTCTTGTCAAAGGCAATAATCCTATCTGAATGCATACTCCCAAACAAAACGTGGCAGTCCAAAGGTCCCCTGAACGAACAAGAATGGGAAAACATGACGAGGAAAGAGCATTAAGTCGGTGAAAATCACAGCAGGCTAGGGATGAGAAAGAATGACCACAGCAGAGACGCTATTCCTTAGGCTGAGAAACACAAGTGCTACAAGGAGTAGTACCTGCCAAAGCAAAAGCAAAGAAAGAGAATCAAGCTGACCAAGACCTTGGGTGCACAGTAAGATAGACTGAGAAGCTCTCTAGCCATTCCAGTTAGAACAAAATAAAGGAAGATTTAAAAAAAAAAAGTTACTTTTTTATGGTCCCACATGGAACAAAAATATATAAATGTGGTGTTCAAGAGGGACAATGATCTGGCCAGGAATTAGAATAATACAAATTAGGATAGAGAATACAGGAATCACTTTCTGTTTGGTGAAAGAAAGAGAATGGACCTCTAAGTTATGTTGGTTTATAGAATCACAGAACGGTGGAGGTTGGAAGGGACCTCTGGAGATCATCGAGTCCAACCCCCCTGCCAGAGCAGGGTCACCCAGGGCAGTTTATCAAAGGCTTCTGGAGCAGTTCAGAGATGAAGTGACAGATACGGTCGTCAGTGTAATAAATACCCATATAATGGTGAGGCCACATAGATAGAAAACAGATCCTAAAGATGAAAAAAATGACCAGAAACCTGTGGCAAACGACTTTAAAACAGATTGTGAATTAGGAGATCAGAAGGGAAATGGACTATCCAGGTGATGGGGCAAATAGCCACGATCTACTGAAGTGCCGACGGATCCTCCTCCTCCAGTGAGACCTACTGCATTGCTTTTAAAAAACCCATCATTCATCTACTAGCCATGAGGTGAAGCATTTGATAAAGTTCAGTGAAGAGTTACTATTTAGGAGTACGCAAGCTGCAAAACAAGCAGGAGATGATGAGGAGCTATGGGGAGAGGAGGTGTGAACAGGCAGAGCTCTGGGACAGCACTGAGACTGCACAGGACAAAGAAACAAACCCCATTTCCCCCATATACATGGAGGTAGCTTTATCCTTTCAGCAAACTGCCATCTCTGTCTCCTTTTGCTAGTGATTTTCTCCCAGTTTCCAATCTCCATCCCTATGATTTGCCATCATATTACATTCCCCACCTAAAGGTCAGACTTCAGTGAAATACCAAGTGCCAAGTCAATGCTCCTCGACTGCTCCGCCTCTGTGGTTATGCTGAATGCCAACTGAGAAGATGGTGCTCGAGTCTGTAGCCCTGAGAAGAAGCTGCTTTTAGCACCCACTGCTGCAGGAGGAGGGACAGAAACAGCCCCTGCACGCTTTTGCAAGGAGCTGCTGTAGATCCCGCACAGCTTTCTCGCTTTCCTGTTCATGCACCTTCCAGAAGATCTACTTTCTGTGTGGAAACAACACGACAATGCCCCCACAGAGGCTGAGGGCTTCCTACACTACAGCATCACTCCGAGCTGACTGTTGTCTTTGGTATTACACTTCAGGCATTAGAAAAATGCTTTTGTGCAGTTTCATCTCCCTCTCGCTCCTGGCGCTAACGCAGGGGAATCGTTAACAACCAAGTGACCACAGCCACGTTAGAATGAAGCTGCACGGAATCAGGTTTGGGATCGTATCAGTATTCCAAGACCTCATTCAAGTGGGCAGCGAAGGAGATACAGGGATGTGCATGGGAAAAAAAACAACAAACCCCAAACCAACCAAATAGTGACAAACACAATCTCTCCAGAAATTTCATGTGTAAAAATGCAGGACAGTGGTTTCTCTTGAAAAGGGCAGATAAATAAACAACAAAGCAAGAAAACATTTAATGCTATGGTCCAACTCTCTTACTGGAAAAGAAGGTGGAAGAAAAACATGTTTTGGAGAGCAGGTCAGCGAGCCTACAGCAATGACTGCCTTCACCGGTATAGTTAAAATCTGGGGGGAAAAAAGAACAAGAGAAGTTTAGAGAACAACATTTAGATTTCAGCCTTTAAATGTCTCTCCCACTTTTAAATTGCATAGAACAACAAAACCCTAATCGTTTACAATCAATAGATTTATACACACATTTAGAACCCGAGACCTGAATGACGAGCTGCCGTTCACAACAGTCACACCACACTGCCAGGACACACACCTCTGCCCGGTCATACCTGGCACCGCTCTACACGGGGCACCAAAGCACAGTTAAAATATAATAACCTCTCCAAGGGGCTCACCTGAATGGGCTTGACTTGGTTGGGAAACAGGAGGATCACAGCTTTAAAGGAACGTGAGGGAAGAGGATATACTGTACTGCTCAAAAGCATGAGACGTCACAGTAAGACCCCAAGATGGATGCAGGAGGAGGAGTGGGGAAGGGATGGCCATGAGATCCCTTGTGTGTATTATTAAAGTCACCAATACACGGGGAACAAGAACAAACAGGAGACTAAAATGCTTCAGATTTTATAACCGAGGATCACATCCAGGAAGGGGTCTACTAAAAGAAGTTTAAAATCTCAAGTAACTGGCACAAATTTAGGAATTTCCCATTTTCTGTATCTTCATCAGAACCACACAATAAGCTGTACAGTTTCCTGCCTTCGTAAGCCCAGTGTGTCCCATTTTTCTTCTACATATATCACCCAAAGATATTAAGACTCCGTTATGTGTTAGAATCTCCTCCTTCTGCAAAATAATGTATTAATGGGAAAGACACGTGAAGCTGAGAATTAGTTGTTGTTCTCTCCCATACTAATCTCAGTGCTGGGACTCTGTTTCTTCAGCTGTCAGCAAACTGCCACTCCTCCAAAACAACATTCACACTGGGTTTTGACAAGAGAAATTATAGCTCAATCTCAGTAACCGATACTGCAGGGAAATGCACAGCAGAAGCTGCAGGCGCTGATGCTTTGAGGATGTGTCAAGTCACTGAAGAACCTGTACCTCAAACCATTAGGGCAGGCTTAAATGGGTATTTCTGAGAGTCAGCTGAAAATCGTAACAAAAGTAATTACTTCATTCCTTCAGAGAAGGCAGAGCATAAGCAGCATTCCTGTTGCTTGATGCAGGGCTAACTTGCAGAGATAGCTTGACCTCCAGAGATCCCTTCCGACCTCAGCTTCGCCCTGATACTGCAGTCTGTCCACTAATGCAACTCACAAAACTTCAGGGTAAAAACTGAACCTCTCTCATTTGGGCAACACCCATGAACACACAATCAATATACCTCATAATCTGTCGTGATTTGCACAGCCCCATCGTGAATTCCTTCAAGTTCTTTTGCTATGAGTTTTACTCTAAAGACAGCATAATAACCTGATGCCAGGATCACCTGTAAATGGCAGAAAGACAGTCACCCCTTGCATTCCATCACATGGACAAACATTTCACTAAAAAACCGACGTAGACAGCATCCTCTTATTTCTTTACGCTGAATCAGAACTCATCTGAAACAACTGTCAGCAGTCAAAATGAAAAATTCAAGTTACTAACAGAAAAACTATCTACACCTTGAGAGGCTACATTCACTCTTCCCAGAGAAATGATGCTCTGAGGGTGCAGAGGTTACCGTTCCTGAAGACTCCCCTTTCAAATCTACTCCAGCTTAGCACAGTACTCCTTCTTGAAATTAATTTTAAGAAGTCTACAGGCTTTATTATACTCTAGAGAAAAATTAAGAGCTCTTATCCTCCCTCCTCCCTGCTAAAATGAAACTGCGAGAAGTTGCACAATCTGTCTCTCTTCCGCCCGCTCCTAAATCCAGCTTTAAGCAAGGGATCCAAAGGATTACTTACTGAAGCCTGGTCGGATGCACTAGCATTTTGCAGTTCATGGTGGTTTGCAATTATCGTCGTTCTGTTTCCCTTTTCAGTTGTTAGAAGTTCTATGGCCAAACCATCCCCTATAATATGCCAACTTTTTATAGCCAGCTTAGAAAGAACAAAAGTGGCGTTTTCAGTAACACTGATGTAATTTTTTTTCAGAAGGCAAGCTAAAAATACCCCCGTCCTTACCTCTATCGGATTGCTGTTGACGACTGCAAATAAAATGCTGGTAGCTTCTGTTGCACTCAATATGCCAAAATCTATAAATCGTTCCTCGGTTTTTGGAGGCAGCACAAAGTACTAGAGAGATTTATGAAGGCAGTTTAGCTAAGTTAATGTACAATGTGCTCAAACTCTAAAGCTCATTAACAAGTGCATTAATAAATCTGATACAGAGCACAATCTCAAAATTCCATACGTTTTCCATGTACAATTAAAGGGAACAAAACAGGGGTTTTTTCATCAGCAACCGAAGCTGCGTAAGGAAGGAACTGGTAAAATCATTTTGAAAATCCATCCTCCCACGGAAGTTTGATAAAGAATTAAGAACAGCCCTATGAAATCTGCCTCTAATTAGACTAAAGTAGCTAAAAAAAGGGAAAATACTTACGTCTAAAAATCCTGTGTATGCTCGGACAGGTAGGTGAAATTTAGAAGCATTGGTGATAAGTAAAATATTATTATCTATATGAACAGATGATGTGGAAGGCATAAAATGAAGTGTAAAAATATATCTGGATTCATTAGGCGGAATTAAGACTGGTTTACTGAAGTTCTGGACCTAGATCAGTGAACAATGAAGACCAATGTTACAATTTAACAGAGAGCAGCACATTTAAATGTTTACTGTCAGTTAAAAATGTTCCCTGAAATGGGACTTACTTTAAACATGGGTTTTGCTTCTTCTGGTAAGACAACATCGTGGATGAGGACTGCAAAACTGAAAGTGTTTGTCAGATAGATCAGTCTTTCCACGGACTCGGCAGCACTGTCGCGGATGTGAAAGAGTGTGGCGGTCTGATCAAATCCTAGGTAGCTAGTAAAAGAAAACACGGTGAGAAGAAGAAAGTTTTCCTCAAACAAAGCGGGTTTTTTCCTTACGCAGAAGAGGAGAATTCACTCAGTCTAACAGCAACCAAGGCACATGTCCCACTGCATGCTGAAACTGTCTGATTGGAACTACAGGGACAGCAGTCATTATTCCAAAAGAGATAAGAAAGTAACAGTAACGTGAACTGGCAAGCGTCGGACAGTTTGCAAGTGATGCGTATTCCTTAGTAACCGAACCAGGTGCTGCAGCACAAAGGGTAAGGATTAGCTGCTTTGCCTTTGAAATACTCTGGCAGGTCTGTTGGTAAAGTAGCACCTTATTTCAACAATGATTTGAAACTCACTTAAGCCACACCTTGGAAATAAATAACTAACTGACAAGTTCTTCCAAAATTTTGCTTAAAACCCAAAATATTTTTCTCTACCCTTACTTCATGTAGTGAGAGAACAGCAAATGCAAAGCTGGAAAAATGCCATTTTTAAAACCTCTCCTCTGCTGTCTGAAAGACAACTCTCAACCCAAGCCCTGAAACCAGCTTATGCATTACTAAGATCACCTCATCTGCTACTATAAAAACAGAGAAATGCAAACACGTAGTCGCAGTTCTAAATGAGCTCCAGATTTAGAAAACTTGGGCATCACCTCTTGGCAGCCCTGCCCCTGAAACGGCTGAATTCCCCGCTCCGCCAGCTGCTTCGCAGCGTTCAGCTCAGGAATTGGGTTCAGTTATGGGGAGCTTACCCATCCAGCACTTCTGCTTGATATGGTATTTCCAGTTTGGAGTAGCTCTTCTCTTTCGCTTTAACAGTTATTTTCCCAGAAGACTGTGATGCTTTTTTTGCTTTTGATGCTGCATGCACAAGAATGTAAGAAGTTTGTTAAAGCAGACCCAAAAAAACCCAACCCAAACAAACGGATAAAATCCATTAGGCTACTTAGACTGGTGCGAGTGGAAGAATAAAAACACAGAGCTAGTCCAGAAATGAAGTAACAGAGAAGAGAAAAATGGATCTTAACAAACTTTAAATAGGCGGCTGACATAGAATAAGTCTTGGAAGTAAGAGATCGGAGTTCTGAATTCCTTCCCCTTGACACCAGTGAGCTGACTTGCCCGAGTCAGGAAGCTTACCCATGACAGGGAGGCGTTGTCCCTGTCAAATAAACAATTTGGACGTGTCCAGAGGATAATTCAGATCCCAGTGGAGCTGAATTCCCCACTTAAGAGTATGGAATACACCTTTCCCTCCACTAACGGAACTCAAGCTCGAGATGGTTGGGCTCCTCTCTTAGAGCCACCAGTCCAGCAGGACTTTGGACCAAGAATGCAGCGATGTTTCAATAATGAAGAGATTAAAGACATGCTAAACTCTGCAGAAACAGCATCCGAATCCTTGTAAAAACCCAAACGCCACAAGCACCCAGAATGATGCTCACGTGTCTGCTCCAAGGTCACAGGAGAAGCAGTTTTAGCCTGGTGGCAATATCAGCAGAACAATCAAGGGATTCAAACACTGGTTAGGAGAAACCATCAGGCTGTGAAGCCCCTGCAAGTATCAGGACAGCTGAACCAGCAAACATTTGGGGATGGCTGCTTCACTGAAAGGAATTCACCAAGTCTAACCCTCTACACACCTTCAGCAGCTTGGCTGGCTGCTCGTCCCCAACTACCATTCCTTCCAAGATCTGCCTCGTTAGCTGGTAACAGCCCTCACTCATCTTACAAACTGCAAGCTACATATGTTTATATCTATAATAAAGATATAATAACATCTCTAAGTATCAAATATCAGTAAATAACAATAAAAAAAAACCAAAAAACCTCTACCCATACAACTTCTAAAACAACGCCTCCCTGAAATGAAAAACATTGCATCTGTAAAGTTCAATCTTCACACAAATGAGGCAGAAAGACCCACAGCATCTGACACAGGATCTGACAGTTGATTAAAGTCTCTATATAAATGGGGGGACCTTTCTACAAAGTGTCAGCATAGTATTTACAGTACACTGTGGGGGAGAAAAAATGACCCTACACGTCTGTTGTAGTCAGCATCAGCGTACACATCTTCCCAGCAAAGGGCCAGGCTTTTCCACCTTCACCTCCCTTCTGCGTTACCATGAATTCAAGATAGCAAAGAAAATAATCCAGTTTCACAGTAAGGTTCTCAAGAGCAGGACAGAGCCCTATTTTAATGAGCATTCCAACAGCTCCAAACTTTTTTCACATATTCTTTTAGCAGTAAGATTTTGGATTCTTTTTTAAGCTTTGGCAAGGCCAAGGAGTGATCCGAGGGACATTCTCTCCCGGGACAGACACTACTGGGAGAAAGATGCCCTGGTTTGTGTGGATTTCTCAAAACCAAACGCCTGTTTAGACTCGCAAAACATTCTAATAATTGGTGTCTTCACATAAGAATACTGCTTCTGTTTAATACAGCAGTGAAGAATTCCTTCTTTTCTCACCAGCATTCACCAGTCAGAGTTACTCGCTGATGACGATCCAAGGAAAATGCCTTCAGACAAACTGAAACTAGAACTGTCTTTTCTAGGTAGGGAGATTCAATTTCCTTCTCAAAATGATAAACAACGCTTTGTTAAGAGGGTGAAGATAACTGACGAGGGTTCAGCAGGTTCTAAGCAGCACTTGACAAGCTCTCAGAAGAGCGGAGCGGTACTTACCATCGAAGCTAATACTTGCAACTTTGGTGTATTTACTTTCAGAGGCTTTTAACGTCACCGGCTTGAAATGTACCGTGATAGCTTCGTTCTGCGGGGTGGGTCTAACGCTCTGAGAACAAGCGAAACAGAAGCACCTCTAAGTGAACCATGAACACACTGGGCAGCCTTCGCGTGCCCTTCGAAGGATACAACTGCAACCAGCTCTGGCCGAGTTCTTGCCGTCTGCCCTTCCTGTAACAAGGCAGGATTCTGAGAGCCTGCAGAATTTTTCCCAGGCCCTGCTAATCAGTCAGTATGCAGAAAAGTGGGCAACAGAGCTCTCCTTGGGAATGCTGGATGAAGTACCAGGATGGCCAGAAACATGTTAAAGAAGTGGAAAACAAGCTTTATTGAAATTAACATTGCTTTTTCTTATCCTTAATGTGGCAGGGTTGCAACAGCTAGACTTTGTCTCTGGTGCGCTCATTAACAGAGCTGTTAACTGCCTCGTGGAATTACTGGCAACATCTACCTTGTCCCTGATCCCATGCTAAGTCTGCGGAGCTGCCCCGGAAAAAAAAAGAACAAACCAAAAACCTGCAGAGAGACAGCTTTGTACATCTGGAATGAGACCCATTCTACACCAACATTTCACAACATCACCTTTTTTATCTGACGATTACTGTTTTAAACTACAGGGAAATAGTAAACTGGGCGCTACTGGACTAGCACTTGTGCCAGTTATTAGCCAGAGCTGACCTGTGGAGACTGCTACACAGCAGGATTATGGACTCTGCGCTAACAGCTGAAGACTCCATACAGGCTGCTAGCAAACTCTTGATCTAGATTCCACAGAGAGAAACCGGGCAGGAAGGATTTAAATGCTCTTATTCTTGTTTTCCTTAAAATTAGGATGGCTGCCACGATTCCTCCTTCCCAGCTGCCTCCTCCTGCTGCTCACGTGGCAGCTGTTAAGCTACCGCAGGCGACAAGATGCTGTATAAAGGAAACTGAACGAGTGCTGGTTCACCTTGCGCTGGGCTGCAGAGGTTTAGCACCTGCTTCTAAAGCAGCTGAGCCTTCTCTTGGTCAGAGAGGAGCAAGGCAGACAGCTTGTGGCACAAACCAAGGTAAGCTGTCCTTGGTTGTAAATTAGAGCCATAAAATTGTGCGTACGTGAGCGAGTTCTGCAGACTACGTGACCCTTAGCGAAAGCAAGGGGCATGGTATCCGTTAGCTCAACTACAGGCTTGGTATTTCAGATTGATAGCACTGACCTTGTCAACCACCTGCACACACGGAGCTCTCTCTTCCTGACCCAATGCTAATTATCAGACTTCTAATGAAATCCATGCTACAAAACTGAGATCTTCCAGTGTCTTTTAAAAACCCCAACCCTGTTAAAGCAGACACAACCAAATCTGTACTCAGGGTCACAACGTCTGCACAGCAGGAAGGATAACCATTTCTAGGAGAGATTTGCAGGCAAAAGGCTGGTTTCTGGTTATTGAAGTTTGAAATTACGCTGAGATCATTTAGTAAACCAGACTGGAAATCTCCAAAAGGACAGCCTGTTGCCAGAAAACTGGCAGGTTTCAGAGGTGCTGCTCTTAAACCACAAGCGTACCAAACCCAGATGTCCACAGCCAATGAGTTTAGTAAAGGAAGGAGTTTAGACTGTTTCGCTGACAGTTTCTTAGCTACATCATGCACGTTTCTCTCACTTGATTACATGCTATAAAAGGAGCTACAGATTTAAGGCAACTAAAGGGAAACCAAACACCCTTTCAACTTCAATGTCCTCAAACAAAGCCCCAGCAAAACTTGTGAGTGTGATGAGGTGATGAGATGTGCCTGAAGAATGCTCGAGTACGGAATGAGAATACGTGCTGAACAAGCTCTGTCAAGGAGCTAATACCACCAGTTTCCTCAGAAAGTCTCCTAGCAGCATCCTCTGTGGGGAAGAAGATTTTAAAATAGACACACTTGAGTAACACAAAGCTCTCCCTGGAGAGCCCCAGGCAAGACTCCTGACCCTGCTGTACGAACACACATCCAATCCCTAGCGTAAGAGCGGAACATGAGGACCTCAAATGTTGTAGAGAGCACCGAGGGGGAAGAAAGCTTCTTGCTATTGCAGCAGACATTGGGAAAAACTCTGAAGGCTTAAGGACTCTCAGACTATGCCTATTCCAACACACTGAAGAGTAGGGGTTGAAACACTGGTACATGCATGTCCACGTTGGTTACCTCTTAGCAGGCTCCCAAACATGGTTTTGTGTCCCCGCCACCAATATATTGCTGGAAACACCGAGCAGGCTGTAGGCTTTTGCTTACACGTGGTGAAGACACAGCTACCCTGTGGCAAGAGGACAAAGCCCTGTGGCTACAGGCAGCAGTCTAAGGCTGGTTCCATTAGTATCAGAACCACCTCTTTACTGCTTTGTTTGCTTTTACACACACAATTATTTTTTCCACTAATAACTTGGCCTTCAATTTAAAGAGGACACACCAAAAAATCACTTTAACCATACACTCCATCCAGAACAGCCACGGAATAAACTACTACTAGGTGGGTAATGACCTTGAAAGCAACTCTCCCTCGATGACCGTGAGGTGCGTGCACTTGAATATACAGACTGACAACATTTACACTCAGTTCACAGAAGTACAACAGCCCAGCCAGTCATGAGATAAACAATGTTCTCCCTAATAATGGGGGAACCCCTGCAAAACGTAGTTGGGTTTATAAAGAGTTTTAGTACTCAAAGAAAGTCGAGTGACTTGCTCTTACCTTCCTCAACCAGTTTGTTGGACCACAGCATGACTAAGTATTTAAAGGCAGAACTACAACTCTGGCAACGGTATCAGCGGTCCCTCATACAGAGATGACCTGAAGGTATTTAGTTCCACCAGCACACAGCTTAAATATTTGCTAAATATAGCCTTGGCCTTTTCTTCTGACATTAAGATGAAATTTGTCCCAGAGCTCTGCCTCGCTGCTTTAAACCCTAGCTCTAACGGGTCAGAAACCCAGTTCTCAAGCTGTTCACCAAGCTCCTTCCAAAATTCTTTACTTTTACTTCCTGCTTTGAAATTCCTGGAATGGCACAGCAGCAGAAATTCACAGGGTGCTTCAAATGCCAGAAAGGTTCCAAACTTCAGAACAAAGCTGTGCCTTAATGAGAACAACTGACTTGATGAGCCATAGGTGACACACTGAAGAATACGTCGTATCCAGACCTATGTGGTAACTTTATCCTCGCAAATTCACTGCTCTGATACACTGTAAAAGAATAATTCATCTCGAAAAGCCTTGTCACGATAGGTATAATGGTTATCAAATGACAGGCTGCCAGAAAACCACAGCCTATGGTCTAGGTACAGTCCAAACACCACAGCTTTAGAAGAAAACAAACCAAAAAGGTACTTGTTTAACAGAAGAGGATGCACCAGGTACTACATTAGCAGATAGCAGAGGTGACACTGGGGTGAATATATGGCTATTTGCAGTGTATTAATAAAAAAACCCAAACCACAACCCACAAGAAACTGTTCCTATGCCAAAATCCTGGCAGATCTGAGAAGATGAACAGGATCCAACACAGCAGACATAGCTGGAAAAATAACTTAATCATTTCATTTAACAACCCTCTGATTGTAAAAATCATATACGGGTCTTTTCCTTAAATAAACCCTGACCCGTGGAAGCTGGTTCACAGCTTATGAGGCCACGAGAGAACTGACAGCATCATCTGACCTTATTCATGCAATGAGCATTACGATGAATTAAATTCTGTTTGCATTGCCCTGCGAGTTTCTCTCGACTTGCAAATTGCGAGTGAACTACTCAGCAAGCGCTGCAGTGGGCTGGTATTAATTACAGTGGGAAGTTAGGTGGTTACCAAAAGCCTGTCCTGTTTCTAGTTTGAATTCATCTCATCTCAGTTTCCACTATCTTAAGTTGTTGTTAGACTTCCACTACTAAAATGCTATTCCCTACAGTTAGGGTTACAAGCTTTAAAAGCACAGAAATGCTCTCCAAGCACTCGCTGAGAAACCTTTGCCAATCTTTCAGCCATTCTTCTGGCTCTTCTGGTGTCTCTTCAACAGTTTTTGAAGTGCACTGGGATGAGGCAGAGCCGCCTACACAACTACATTTGGAAAACAAGGAAGACAGGAAGGGAAGAAGGAACTGAGAAAAATAGTGGGCAATAAGTAAAATCATGCAGGAAAAAAAAGCTGTGAACAAACAAAGGCAACCTACCAGACCAGAGCCAAAGTTCTGTAATGAAAACAGAAAAGTACAAAATCCCAAACCTAGAATTCTGAAGCTGGCTCCACATCCCATGCAGCTGCAGTGATCTCCCTGGAAAGGGCTCCAGAGTGTGTGCAGGCTTTTTGCTTACCTCAAGCAACAAAGCTCAAGAAAACAAGGGACATTTTACAGCCTGCTCTGGAAAGCTACTCTCCTTGGTCATCCTAGAAGATTCTGTTGGGCCACCACTTTATCCACTCACTCAATCTCATGGAGAATCCCACAGCCTGCATTAATCTTGTGGTCGCTGAACAGGAGCTGTTCTCAAGCAGAAAAGCTTCCAGCAGCTCAGATATTGCAACCACCATCTATAAATGCTGAAGCAGCCATTCAAAGAAGGCTGTGAAGCAAAAGAATTTTACCCTGCGTAGAGATGATCACTGTGAAGTTATGTTTTCAGTCATACATCAGCTGGCTTCTCATTCTGAACACCGTGAATAGTCAGTTTTTAACAGAGAAAGTAAACCCAAGTAGGAAGTTTCAAATTGAAAGGAAATAAAACTTACTGTAATTGGCACATCTTTTGTTCCTGAATTTAATAAATGCAGATTTAAAATTTTTGGCAGATCTGTTGGAGAAAAAGACACGTAGGTATTAGGCTACTTTAACACATGAACCTTATACAGAGTCATCTGCACTAGCTGGTTTTCCACAGAAATCCACCACTGTCCAGTTTGAGAACGTTCGGCTGGGATGGCAGCACAGTCAGAACAGATGGTCCCAAGAATCTGACACACAACTGCATCCTTAGCTGTTCCATGCTTCAGCTAACCACTTGTATCTCTAACACATTAGCAAAGAGACTGGCTAGAAATCCTACTACGGATGATTTTTACCAGATGCACCAATATTCAGCAGGAACTGATCTTATTTTAAAATTTTTACTTGTTGAGGAAGTTGCAAGGAAAAGTGCTTTGGAAGCCCCCCCTTTTTTCAGCTGAAAGAAGACAGATCCTGGTGTTCTTCAGTAATGAATTCCTTTAACAGTTTGAAGATACCTTCAGTTTTACTACTTTCTGCCATATATATTGGGTTTTTTTATTCCACTAAATATTCGTTTCGAATGTTAGACACAAATATGTAAGCTGCACTAAAAAAAATTAACCAAATTTGTTACTTACGATGAAGTTTGCACATTTTCACTCTTCTCTGTGTCTGCAAGTTATCAACACTTAGGCAGATGTAAAGCAAGCTTTCTGAACAAGCTCGGAAATGAAGTAAACTGGCAGCGGCTTCCAGACTAAGCCATGAGCAGCTGAGTAAGACGAATGTTACTGCCAGACTTACAACTGGATGTGCAAAGCACCGCGGGCTTGCAGACACCTCCAGCACACCCGCAGCGAATCCAGCCGGGCACTGTCACAACACATCACCCTGCTTTTGGAACTGAGCAACCCCAGGCAGCAGGAGGGTAACTGGGCTTTCCCCTCGCCACCCTACTGCGGACAAAACAGCCTGAGCGCTGAGCTATCGCTCACCTTGTGTTCGTAGTGTACCAAAGTCCAGCATTTCTGTCGAGGAATAAATTCCTGGAGCTTCAAGGAAAAAGAAAAAAGAAGTTACCATTATTATTATGCTAAAAGTTAATTAGGCTGAATAAATTAAAACCGACCCAAACCCACAAAAAAAACCCAACTGCTTTTCTACAAACCTGTTGTAACTTCCACTTCAACAGGGAGAATGATAAATTCTGTGTTGTCTGAGGCATTTGTTTTTATTCTAATGAAGGCTGTATGATTATCTGCTTCTCTTGAAGAAAAGCTGGCTCTCATCACTCCTTTTGTTTCATAGGGAGGTATTTCCTGGTAAATAACCAAAGGACATCTCTGAGAGGGCAGTAATTACAAAAAAAAAGCTGCCAAATGAAAATATTACAATAGAAGCTTTAATTACAATTGTATTAAGAGAGAGAGCTGCGGTAGCAGCGGAGAGAAGCTCTGTGTCATTAAAATCACCGTTGCATTTAGGAGGGATAGCTGTAATCATCTAATACGACACCGATCTAAACCAGGCACATGCAAGAGAACTCTCACTGGGCTTGCATTTTCTACTTGGTGTTTTTTCTCCCAAGCAGTCACAAGTCCAGCAGTTTCAGTGCTAAACACAAACTGAAACAGCGCAGAACTGCAAGTGCCCAGAAGCTTGTGGAGCTGCAGGTTTACTGCTCACCAAGCAATTTACAGCAAAGTCAAGATGCGGTTCAGTTTCTGCACCAAGCCTATTCCAGAGTTCCAATTTGCATTCAGAGTTTGACAAACAACTCCTCCTGTATTTGCTGGACACAGCTTCAGCACAAGACCAGCTGCAGAACCACAGCTGAATGCTAACACTGCATATTCTTCCCCAGCCCATTACAGAAGGGCTGGGGAACTGGATTTACACCCCCACCCTCTTGCTTTGGTTGGGGTTTTTTTTCCAAATAGATGGAAATCTTGATTTGAATTTTGAGCTCCCACTTTATATGCAATTCAATGTGGCAGAAGGATTCTTGTTAATGAGCAATCCTTGTGTCAGTTGATGTTGTTGGGGTCGACAGGTTCTTCCTCTTGTGGTTTTGGCGAAGGCAGCTGGACAGGATGCCATCCAAACAGGTGCTGATCGTCCCAGCCATCTCTCTGGTGCTTTCTGTAGTGCAAACTCACACCCACCCATTCTGGATCCCACGGCACGACGACTGGAGAGCTGTTCTTTAAAAGCTGCTGCTAATCAAAGTAACTAATTTCAACCGCTGCTACTCGCCGAGTCCCTAAACTGAGAAGCTTGCGAGTTCAGTTTTCAGTCTCATCCACAGATGCAACAACGCAGCCGTGAGTTCACATTTCAGAAGATTTGACTCTTCCAAATGTGTAACCAGGGATCCAAGGTTCGCCAGATTCATGAAGAGCCTTTGGACAGCGATGACAAAAATACTCTTGCATAGGCAGACTGCTCCCTCCAGTCATCCAAACATGGTGTTTGATGATAATGTGCATCCATATATCACAGCACGGTAGCCATTTGACTGAAAAGGTGGCAAAACATCAGGACCTTTGGGGTTTTTAAATCTATTCCAATACTTCATCTAACCCTCAGCATTTGATTTTTAAAGCATGGAAAAAAAAATGCATGTTCTTAACTTTTGTATCCAAAGCTGAGACATTGCCATTCTGGGGAACTTTCTCCAGAAAAGCCAGGAATGAAGTTTTGTGACCTTCTTTCTTAGCTCACTTGGAAATATCCTGGCTTTTTACTCTTTACAACAAGCACAGCTGCCAGTGACTGTAGTGATACACTTGACAAGAGATGACTTTTGGAGACCAGTGACTTTAAAGTCTCTCTCAGACCACAAAAAAAGCAGACATCTAAAAGGAGTAATTCCACTTAAAGAGGAAAGCAGGTTTGATTCCAGCTGGACATTACCAACACTGTGATACACAGCACTGATGCTTCCAAAACTGTATTTCGCTTGAAGATAGCAGTGTGTGTTACTGCAGAACTACACTGAGTGAGAACACAACAAATCAGATCTAATGGGCCGCCCCCTGAGTCCATCTAACCCACCACCCCATCTCCAGCAGCAGGCAGGAAAAGTGAAGAGTAACTGCAGGGTATCCATGGAGGAATATTTTCTAGCGCCGTTTCCAGCCACTCTCCACTCATGATTGGGGGATTTAGCTCATCTAGACACGCCTCTGTTTTACTTAGTTCTTAAGAGATTCTCCTTCCCTAAGTTCATTCAGATGCTTTCTCAACCCACGTATGCATTTGCAGTGACTTGCAGGAAGGACTTGCTCAGTTTCAAGCCACATAAACATAACAATTCCATCTATTTTTTTCTGTGGGTTAGATCCAGCTCTCAGGCCATCAGGACTACGTTGCCCTGAATGCTTAGGTAGATGTAATTCACTCCACTCTGCATCACCTTCTTCCTCTATTTCCAAGAGGCACAGCTCAATAGAGATATGAAACAAAAGTTGAAAAAAAAAAACAAATCAAACCAAAAAAGACAAAAAAAAAAATCTTACCACAATAAAACCTTCCCACAGAAGTACAAAGAATGCTGGAAGAGATGCCTACTCACCCATAGCTTCCTTGTACCTCCTTGCTGACCGGTTGGAAGCTCTAAATGGAGATCACCTCCACTGGAATACATTTCTACCACCTGGGACGGATAACAGGGAATGTTAACACTCAGCTGTAAAGGGATCCCGGTCTAGGTATCAGGTACTGTGACGTGCAATGGCAAGTCTCATACAAATTCACTTTAATGATGACCAACCGTTTGCTGGTTCTACATATGAAGTGCTTTCTGCAGCATTTCACAGTTTGGGGATCACTTAAAGCAAGGAAATGAGCAGTCCATTGATAAACGTGGTCTGATCCTGTTAAGTACAAACATCAGTCCTGCCTTAGCCTAAGAGCCTTGCCAACCACTACCTACTGGGGTGCACCATAAAGACACCTTGTGCTGTGAAAACAAGCAGAAGGAAGCCAAGAGGCATGCCTGGATTAAAAACACAAGACCTGGTTTACTTTGTTTGCTTCAGAGCTTTTCTTAATTGCCAGTGAAGTTTAATTCCTTATTTTGCCGTAATTGGGACCATTTTAAAAAGGGAACCTTCACAGTAAAACCTCAGTTTAGTGAATTAAGAGATCTTTAAGCAAAACCTACAATTTTTATAACAACTGATCTGCCCTTGAACAGAAGAACGTTTATCTAATATGAAGGACTTGGCCTCAAATACCTTTAAAGGCCAACTAGGATCTTTCTCTTTGAACCACAGCATCTTTTAGGTTGGAAACGCCCTCCAAGATCATCAAGCCCAACTGTCTACCCAGCATTATCGTGCCACTAAACACCTCTGCACCACGAAGGGCCACGTCTGCACGTTTGCTGAACCCCTGCAGGGCTGGTGGCTCCACCACGGGCAGCCTGGTCCAAGGCCTCCCTCCCTCAGCAGAGAAATTTTTCCCAGTGTCCAGTCTAGACTTCCCCTGGCACAACTTGATCCCACTCCCTCTCAGAAGTTCCAAGATAAAATTTCAGTTTAACATCCTAAACACAACTGAGAACTTAATGGTTTCCTCTTAGACTCACCTGCAAAGGTTCGCTGTGAGGGTTGTGTATATTTATTATAGGAGAAAAACTGCTATTTACAGGAACTCGTGCCCCAATAAACGGGCGCAATCGATAGGGGTTCGGTACCCCGATGCCAAACACCTGGTTCAGAACAGGAAGGGAAAAAAAAAAGCTTAAGTAGCTGTGTAGAATTGTTGCCAGAGCCCGACATACACGAGACAATTTTAGTCATCTACCAAAGGCTCTTGTCTATTAATTTTACAGTGTACTTCTAGCCAAACAGTCACACCAGTATCATGCCCTGAAATAAAGAAACTGGTCCGGTTGGCAGCTAACGGGTGTTTCTCACAGCTAATGCTTTCTTACACGGACACAGGTAGAACACAGAAATCAAAACACCATCTTTTCTGCCGACACTCTGAACACTGCACAGCAGCCAGACATGAAAACGATAGGAAACATCCCTTCCTCCCACCAGCCTGGGACAGGCTCTCCGCAGGGGAAGCGGGTTTCTGCCGCTCTTTACAGAGCAGCGCCACGCTAACAGTCGTGGTCTTTCAACAAGAGGATTTCTCTCGCATTCCACACTCATCTGTTTATCTTTCTAAAGCTCGAGCCACTTTTTGCCAGCTTAATGAATAATATCGTGTTGCCGGTGGGTGAGCTGAGGAGCTAAAGCACGAGCTAGATCCCCGTGATGAGCCACTAAAAACACACACACAAGTGGCTGGCAGGATTTTAAACCCTCCATAATTCCAGGGACCTGGTTTACAGTATGGCCCTACAGATATCTACAGTGGTCCAGCTGTGTTACAACAGCAGCAGGGATGAAAACTTCAGCAGGGCTGACAGAAAAAAGCGGGTACTGTGCAAATAGCCGTGGCTGGTTAGGCATGCTGTAACAGCTACTGCTCGGACTCGCAGTGGAGTTCTCTTACCTGGTAAGTAAATACCCCATGGTTTGAAGTGTTAATAAATAAAGTGTTCTCTACATTTCCCACTACTCTTGCGAGGAAAACTACATCAAAGGACGTGTTCCCTCCTGGAAGGATTTTCTTGAAAAGAGATAAAAGCAAGAAAGCAGAGGAATAAGTGAAACGGGTTACTGAAGACATTCCACCCTCCAGATGAACAGCAGTTCTGGCTACAGAAGAGGTCTGTGTGGTCTTAACTGAAAAGCAGAGTTACAAGTTCTACTGCAGATATGGAAAAAAAAAAAGAATAGAGGTTTTAGACAAATAAAAACGTGTGACAAAATGATGAAAATACCAGTATTTTACAACTACTGCCTGGGGCAGGATCATGCTGAACTGAATTTTGTTGAATTCTGAGCTTCAGATTTCAGCTTATTGCAGCAATAGTTTGGTCTGGGAGTTCACAGAGCAGTGGAGAAATGCAGCTGGTACAAGTACCCCGTAAGGGAGAGGCAGGGTTTGTGAAGGTTTTAGTGTTTCTGTGTCCTAAGCCACAGGCCCTGCAGCCTAACACCACTTCCCTGGACCTGGAACTTTCAGAGAAAAGCAGCAAGAACAGCTTGCTCCCACACGTGCTGTGAGGCAGCGTCCACTCTGCCGCTTCCAGCAGCAAGCGGATCTGCTGCTAAACCCCGCGCTGCGCTCGACACCGCCAGCGTGGGCAGAGCTCCCGTGCAGTATTTCACTCCTCCGCTCCAGGAGGGTTTCTGCAGCTCTGTGCTCAGTTCAGATTTGCTTAGTAACTGATGGGAGATCGAGAACTGCAGGATCTTAATTCTTTCAGGTATGTAATTACTGCAGTGAAGTAGCTGGTTTAAAGTAGGGAGGGAGGTGGAGCTCAAATTTGGAGTGGGGAGGGGGGAAGGAGAAGGTCATTTTGAGAGAGTGGAATAACTTACCCTATTTTGAAAAAATGATGCGTGAAAATGTGATGTTGTAGCAGATATTGATACTAACGTAATGGTTTCTTCTGAGCTAGGGTTGTGGAGGTAAACTTTTTCCATTTTTGGCATTCCAACGGGCCTGTCGAAATAGAAAGAGAGTGGTTGTGACACGTTAGAGTTCTAGAAAGCAGAGCACTGGGCTTTGTCCCGTTAAACCAGAAAGGAACATAGCACTGGTGGACACTGGCAAGAGAACTTGGCAGCAATTTTTTTTTTCCAAGTAACATTTGTAAATCCTGCCTTGAAGAATTACTTAGTTAACAGAATTATTTTATCGGCTACTTTCCCCGAAGGCTCACCCAACATTGTCTCATCCTCCAAAACGACACTTGCACAAAACAACATCCTAATTTTCAGGTTTTTACTCCAGAATCAGAAGAGACAAAGTTTTCTATTCCTGTGCCCGAACCTCAAAATAATTATCTTAAGAAAAACTGCCCATAGCAACCTCAAATAGAAAGAGCACATACACAAGTCTAAGCACAATTCTTTTCCTGATAGGTTGTAAGCAGCCTTACCCAGAACCCAGACTTATTCTTGTATCGTATTTTGGAATCTGCTCTACAGAATTAAGCACACAGACACGTGTAGCAACAACTCTTTTAGCTGTATATACTTCACAGAAAAAAAAACAAACCAAAACCCAAAAAGAAATTGGAGAATTTGAGAATTCCAAACCAGAGGTGCTGAACAGTTAAGCAACAACACACTTTTTTAGGAACAAGCCATGTTGCCAGTTTATTCCAGGCAAGCTTTAGGCTTGTTCCTTGTTGCTTACAACAGCTGAGGTGACAATAAACGCTTCGCTTTCACCGGTTATTTCCAGACTTTGGTACCTCTTCCGAGGTTTTTTCCACGCCTTTTAACACACGCGCGTTACGCCTCAGCGCCAGAGCGTGTGGGTTACAATCTGCTCTGAATTAGAGCTTGAAATTCAAAACAGCTGACTCGTAACTCTCGGGCTGCAGGCAGACCATGTCACCTGCTCCAAGCATCGCAAGGGCCACCGAACTGTTGGTAAGAATTACTAGCTGTAGTACCTGAAGGGAGTAACAGGCAGCCAGTTGTGCTGGCACCCTCAGTTAACTTTCAAGGGGCCAAATAAGTGCTAGTGTAGTTGCACAGATTCTCAGCTTGTGGCAAGGAAGAGCGTGTCTCAAGAGATAGCTTGCTACAAGTTAAAGGTTTCATGGAGTGCAGGCTTTAGTGACAGTCATCAAGCCATCTCACAATTTATGACGTGCTTGTGGTGACAGAACCTCCTACTTCAGAAACATGGGCTAAACAGAGATGCTAAAGCCCGTGGTATTGCCTCAAAGACATCATCATTAAGCTTCAGTAAAGTGCATCTCTGCTGCACTGGAATGTTTCTGCACTCTGCTACTGTAAATCTCTTTGCTGTGCTTGTGGAGTCCTCCTAATGTCACGTCTCCATCAGCAAACACTTGTTCTTGGTCCTTCCTTCACCGTCAAAAAAATAATCTCCTTTTGGCTTCTCTAACTAGTAATGAAGTGAAGGCAGCAATTTCTCTGCTCACATTTGGTTACGGTTACAGTTTGAACCCACACAAAACCTAACATCCAGGCTGAGCCGTAACGTAGAAGCGTTTGCATCTGTTGCCAGTATATATGGACAGATACAGTTATAGGTAAAGGGCAATGGTTTATCAGCTGTAATTTTTGCCATTAACTGCTTTAACCGTTACATTCTTATCAGTGGAACCAAACAGTAAACCCATACACCAGCTCTCCCTCTGCTAGGGAAAAGCTCATCAGACCAGAGGAACCTCCAAAGCTCCCCATCTCTACCCCACAAAACCAAACCAAAAATAAACAAAAACCAACAACAAAACAACCAACCGCAAAAGTACAGCTGAGGAAAGCGTCTGCACAACTGAAAAGTGTCGGCAACCTCTGAATTCCCTGCTGCTTCAAATGCTCTTTCACTGGTAGCACTGCTGATGGGCTTGAGCATTTTATCTGCTTGTTGACTGTGAAAGGCGTAAACAGGCTTTTGTAACAGTCAGCAATTGTGTAGTGAATTTGCTGTTTAGCAAAAGTGGTGATGCCTCGTGTACTCTCTTACTGTACCAGCACCAAAAACCCCACCCCAAACCCTGGTCCAGCTCCTCCAACACTGAAGCAAGCTCAGAGTCTCTCCCGAGGATCAGCTCTCTGTTCTCGCTGCAATTTCTCATTCTCCTCAGCACAAGACACGCTCCCAGCACCCTGCTGCAGCTCTTTTGCTTGGCACAGTGCAGTTTCTGGATCCTTCTCTTCCCTAGAGCACATTCAGTAGCCCCCCAAGAACAGGCGCCCACTCTCCCCTGTTACAAAGCACTCGAATCGGTCTGAGTCAGAGGAGCTTAAGAGCTGAAAACAAGAATCAAGCAGAACAGTTCCCACCAAGCACAGCCTGAGGCGAGAGGAGATGAGGTAGATTTGAAACATGACTTGCTATCATCACCTGTGGGCTCTACCGAGAGCCAGCTGTGTACTGAAAACCTCGGATCAGAGTTGACTTTTAAGTGACACTTTTTATGATGCATAATGTGTGAAACACTGCAAAGCCAAGAAACGGGTGTTGAATGAGCCAGTAATACTGAATTCCATCTAAACCTGAGGAGGAACTTCTTTACTTTGAGGGTGATGGAGCACTGGCCCAGGCTGCCCACAGAGGTGGTGGAGTCTCCATCCACTTAAACCCTGTCTGGATGATGTGGTCCTGTGCAGCCTGCTGCAGGTGACCCTGCTCTGGCAGGGGGGTTGGGCTCGATGTTCTCCAGAGGCCCCTTCCAGTCCCCACCATCCTGTGACTCCGGGCAGTGCCAGCCTGTTCCTGTCATAAAGGCAGCTCAGAAGGAAAACTCATCACAGAATCACAGAATGTCAGGGGTTGGAAGGGACCTCTGGAGAGCATCAAGTCCAACCCCCCTGCCAGAGCAGGGTCACCCAGGGCAGCCCACAC
>JANHFX010021168.1:31648-42330 GCA_027560015.1 Chloroceryle amazona | reverse complement strand
TGGGAGTGGAGCGTGGGGCGCGCACCATTCGCGCAGCCGCCATCCATTCCGGCCCTGCCCCGTGGGGGGGGGGGCTGTGCTTCCGGCTCTGACCCGCTCGCCGCGTTTGGCCGCCTTTATTTTGACCGTGCTCCCGGCTGTCGGCTAAATAATTGGCCGCACCTCACCGGGAAGTTGATCCCCCACCCCAGGACTGGGGGGCACTGCCTGTTGCTGGGGCAGTGTCGCCTCCGGTGCCCTTGAGGAGCTTGTTGCAAGTTTAGAATGTTTCCTTCTATCCTTTGTATTGAACTTCCCAGGGCTGAGCTATGCCTTTGCTCCTCTCCGGGTGTTAACTGCGCTATTTCTGGGGTGGAAAACCATCTAAAAAATGGTATTGCGGCACCAATAACCGTGCACGTAACAGCAAATAGATTTTAGCACCCTACAAGGGTAACACAAAGCCCTTTGAGCTGTGGGAGCACCTTGGAGGACGTCCCTTTTGGGCAGCTTTCTGGATAGATTCTCACATGGTGCTTTGAAGCAGGCTGCTTTGGGGTTTGTACCCGGCCAGACCCCTCTGCGGATGGAGTATGTGCATAGCCTGACAGGTGCCCACGTCCCATAGAAAATACAAATCCTGCCCCTTGTTTCTGTTCATAGATTCTGGGTTTTGTCTGCATCAATCTGCTCCTTGATCTTATTTCTTAGATAATTTGATGAGGGGCAGGATGGGGTGGACTAGGTGACCAGCCCAAACCATTCTACAAGTCTGTGATTTCCTAGAAGTCAGTTATCTGCCAAAGCAGTTGAGTGGCATTGCTGCAAGCTTTAGGCCATGAAGGACCAAAGAGACATCTCTGATTCACTCAGCAGGCTGGCAGCAGGGTGAGGGACACAGCCCAGGTGGTGCTTCAGTCTGCTGGCTGCACTCCCCATCTCCACAGCATGCTCCAGCTCTGCCATGCTGTGTATTGTGGTCCAGATTACCAGCTGCTGTGACCCAGGTTTATTCTATAGACCTCAATGGAACCAGCCCCATTTATCATTCTTGCTTTTTTCTCTGGAGAAACAGTTGGGAGTATCTTTTTCAGGCTGCTTCAAAAGGCAGAGCTGTAATGCCTCAGAATAGCATAGTGCAGTGTACTCAGAACTCACGGTGAAGAAAAAGCCCACATCATCCCTGTTCCTGTATTTCTATATTTGGGACTTCTTTGATGAGTATTACAGGAGGTCTTCCGGAGGCCTGCACATCCCCCTGCCTCAGATGCACACTTTTGAGAGTCAGCTTTTTGTTGGAAGTCACAAAGGCAAAGCTCTTATGAAAGAAAAGTACTTTTAAAATGTTGTTTATTGCTTATTCTCCAGGGAGACAGTTGCCTGCTAAAGCAAACACAGATGGGCCATGAACCACACCCGGGCTCAACTGTTTGTAGTTCGTTTAAATGACTTGCAAGCTGCCAGACATTGTTCTTGGAGCTGAATAGCACTTGGCTGTGCTCTCAGCCCAGGCAGGAAAGCTTCAAGTTGTGTTCTGCCTCCAATGAAATGAGTGCTGGGATGTCTGTGAGAACAGCCACAGTGCCTCAATATCTCTCCCCTCTCCTTTGGCTCAAGGTGCAAAGGTCTCAATAAAGAAGGAGGGAATAAACTGTTGATCTAAAGAAGGGGTTATTAAAAAAAAATCAGGTGAGCGATACATATTTTCTTCTGGTAACATCTGTCCCTCTTTAGGAACTTTTCCAAAGAGAGACTAGCTTATTTGATCTATAATACAGGGTCAAACTGAGCCAAACTCCCACCCAAAGTCACTCAAAGCTGGCAAAGACTAGTATGGATGTTTCCCTGCAGATTTGAGACTTCAGTATTATTTCAAACTTGTGTTTTTCAGCCAGAAGCAAAGACAAATAATTTTGCTGAACCTCTGTGGATGCAGTAATTCAGCAGTAAGTCCCATATCTATGACGTGAATTAGAGCTTGCTTACGATAGTCAGCTTTGAAAGTGCTGCATTTTCTAGTATATGAGGAGCTGGGATATGAAGACTCCATTTTGTTTAAAACCTTCTGCCTCCTTGGTGGGTATATCCATGGTTTTTTACACAACCAGCTTCATCAGGAGCACCAGCTCTATGTATCCTGAGCTTTAATATGCTCAGAAGTGATGATGTGCTTTATACAGAGTTTTCAGCACACCAGTTTGTAATTTCTTTCTGCCTCAGTCTCACACTACAAGCCAGACAATTAACATTGTGACAAAACCTGAAGCCTGGATGCGTACCATATGCTTTTGCATAGCATCTGCACGATTCTCTGCCTCAGATTTCAGTCTCACAATGAAAATGTTTAGGATGGATGAGATATCAGCAAGTACAGGGCTTGGACTTGACCTATTTGTTCACACAGCATTGCTAGCAATGTTGATACAGTACTGCGATGAAAGAAAAAAAAAGGGTTTTGCCATCTTTTGGACAGTCCTATTGTATTATCTGCATGGAGGATTTACCTGCCCTTGGAAAATTATTCAATTTCTGATGCTGTGCCTTAGCACAGAGAGTTATTGTGTGTCACCTGTTAGTACACCTTCCTATCTCCCAGTGTTGTTATCATCAAGGTGCGAAGCAGTTGCTACAAGACTTCTGTGCTTCTGTTGGGTGCATCAAAGCGATTGACATTATTCCTCTTCTGTGTTAAAATTGCTCAGGCACTGACTTATAAAAATACTATGTTGCAACCTGACAGTGCCACGTTCCCCACTGCTGAAGGACAGGCTGGCCTGCAAACTCTCTCACACGTGCTTCTGGGTAGGAGCCACCTTTGTACAAACTGCTCAGGACTCTGCTCACTGTGTATTCGCTCTGCCTAACCCCTCTCTGAAACGTGTTTGCAGGGAGAGGTCCTTCTATTCTTGAGGCTAACAACACTCTTCCTCAGAGGTCAGGATTTCCACGTCTTGGACCATGCCTCTTTTTCTCCTCTCATTTCTAACTGTTTGGCCACGTTTCTTTGCAGCTCATGACCTAAACCTCGTCCAAAACTCCAGTGTGGGCTTGGCTATGATTAGGCAAAGCCAAAGTGGTTGGCTGTGCTGTGTTCCTCTTTACACAGTAAAGTATAGTATTTGACTTATTCACAGTGCAGGGCATTTGATTCATTCTTCTGACTGCTAATAACTTGTTGATCCGGCTCCTTAATCTACTCTTTCTCAGCAGTATTAGTGCATTTAATTACTCTCATATAGATTAGTTCTTTGCAGCTTCTGTTGCCCAGACCTTCTCTCAGTTTTTCCAGTGTTACTGAATGAAGGAATTTCAGCCCTGCATTTTTCCATGTTCCCAGACTTTCTCCTCCAGGTGGGACCTGCAGATTTTCTCTGTTTCAACCTTTGTGTCATTAATCAGATATTTATGGTCCTAGACCTACAGTAGGCCCCTGAGGAATCCAGTTGTTCAGCTGTACAGTCGCCCTAGTAAAGTCTAAAAAAGCAAGTTCAAACTCAGCCATGTTGCTTTAGCTTCTTTTTATAGTCATGAAAAGACTCATCAAAAGCCTACAAACTTTCCCTTACTCTTACAGATCATGCAGCTACTGCTGCACTTTTACTAAGCATTTCCTACAGAAGAGAGCTGATGCTTTTTCTTCCTGGAAATCTGACTTAAGCACATCCAAAGCACCTGACAAATGAAGCATTAATGAAGGACAGAGGAAAAACTAGAGTAACATCCATTTTAATGCCAACTTTGAAGCACAGAGCAATGTACCCTGGTGCTAGCAGCTAGCAATTTCAGTTCTTTACCACTCGGTTGCTCTGCTGGACAGAGTGGCAGGATTTAGCCCAAGAAAAAAGCCAAACAGAACTTGCACTTCCCTTTTCTGGCCACACGATGTACCCATCACACCACAAGCAGCCTGGCTAGAGTACAAGCAACAAGAGACCCAGGCACAAAGGCATGTGTTTCAAGTTTCCATATGCCCCCAAAGCATCTCTTTACCTCTATCCAGGCCCTCTAAAACACCTACACTGCTGCAGATCAGGGCTAGGTGCTGTGGTGCAGAAGGGGATGAAAGAGATGATGTCGGTGTGGTCCAGACACTTTGCCTTTCCTCTTGGATGGAACTGACATATTGCTGTGAAATAAATACAAGCCAGGTGATCAAGAGGTGGTGGCAGTTTTTGATCAATGTGAATTATAAGGGGCAATGAATAATTAGGATTAATTTTGCCTTTTAAATGTAAGATTTTGCTGCTGCTTTCATTGGGGAATGTGAGGTGTTTCTTTTTCATTCTAATTGCTGCAATGCCTTGGCCCTTTGTCACTTGTATGTTGTTCTCAGTAAAAGCAAAAGGTTCTTCCAAACCAGAGCTGGGATCTGCAAGAACCAGTCAGTAGCGCAGAGATTTGTAAAAGAAATACTAGGATTGGTATGAATGAAAATCTGTTTATGTAAGCATGAGAAGAAACAGCAGAGCAAGGGGGTTAAGAATGGCTTGTATTCATAACAAATCACACCACTTGCATCAAAAAATTTTGAGTCTGTTATTTTTGTCAAGCCCAGAAGGTCTGCATGCTGATAAGACCATAGGATACACAACTCACTTGTGAAAGACCCTCCTCTCTGATAACAGGAGGATGGCAGCATATTGCATGCATCTCCTATTCCTTCTCCTGGCAGCCTACCATCAAGAGAGACTGTGTCAAAGGATCAAGACAAAGCAAGGCTCAATTCTTAAAGTTTATTAACGAACTGTCCCAAAACTGGGAGGTTTAGTGAAGATTTAATAGCTGTCAACCCCTGTTGCATATGTTGCACACAAGTGATTTGGGCCAGACCACTTGAAAAACAATGTCTTTTTGCTTGTGAGCATGAGTGAGTGAAATCTGTAAGAGAACAAGTGTGGGTAAGTAAAATCAGCTCAAAATGTCAATAAATACCATACAACTTCTGTAAGATCTCATACTGAGTTTGGCCATACTGGTTTCCTACCTCAGCAAGCATGGTACTGCTAAAAGGACAAAGCCCACTGCCTTCAGAATGCCCAGTGAATCAAATTACTTGAGCCAATTAACAGTGCAGTACCAAGGCAGCTTAATCTTAACAATTTGGTTGCTGTTGGTTGGAACCTACTAAGTTTGCAAGACCTGAGCTGCAACAGTTTGTATGTAGGCTTTCCTCAAGCGCTAGTAGCTGTAGGCATCACTATCTAATTATGCTCTAGCACAACATGATGACAAATCCAGGTCTGCCTGATTGTGTACATGTTTTGGTGACACAGTAATACAGTAGTTGACATCACATGCAGAGCAGGGAAGACTTATTACCCAAGCCTGTGTTGTGGCTTTGGAGCACATCTCTGGTCCTAGCTTTCAGAGACAGTTTGTAATTTGTCTGGTCCCCAGCATGTATTTTGGCAAACCCAACCCTTGTGACTCTGAGAACTTTCAAAATGTGGAAATAAATTCCAGCTGCTACCCTGCCTGACCAGGTTAGGTATCTTCTGTAGCGTGACAGCTCAACTCTTAACATCCAAGATGCAAGAACTTGCAAGAACAGCAAGTTAGCTGTAAGCTCACCAGACTATTTTAATGTGTATCAACATCTCATGAGATTCCTGAGAGGTCCAACATACTTGTGTATTTGCTTGAATGCTCATAATGGGGAGATAGAAGAGATTTTATTTTCAACAAGCTAGCATCAGTCTCCATATTTGAAAGATGACCTGTTAGCACAGCTGTTCTGCACAACTTGTTTGAGTCAAACCATTCATTTCACAGCAGGAGAAAATGTTGTTTTCATTTAACTAGCTCACAAAGCACTTCCCTATAATTATATATCTACTTTAATCAGATAATCTGGGAAAAAAAAAAAGGAGTAATCTGCTGCTTGGTCATAACTGGATTTCCTCTTCAAATATTAAATTACAACACTATCAGGGGCTTTTGTTATAAATTTATTTGTAAATGTTTTTCTTCATGTGAACTAGACAAATGTGTGTGTCATGTGCCTAGCTTTTTAGAAGGAAGAAGTGAGAAGCACTCTCTTTCTTTCAAAAAATAGATGAAATTATTAAGAAATTAGACAGCATGTGGCCAGATTGATAGGTGGTAGTAAAAAAACCAAAATAAAGTAATTGAACTTTAATTAGAACTTCTTTGAACTTTTATCTCTTTGTTGAAATATCATAAGAAACTTTATCTATTTGTCTATAATAATGCCCAGCAAGCTCTAAAAATGTCTGGCTTGAGTCAGCTGGGACTCAGACTAAGGCTTGACTCAGTTCTCATTAAAGATAAGCAATCATTCCATGTTTTTCCACAGGTCTCATAAAGCTTCAAGTATTTCAAATGGCTACTGCTTTGACAACCACCACTTACCGCAGAAGATTTCAGAAAACGTTCTTGTTTTAGGCAGCAGCCACCTCTGTGTCCAAAGCTGACACTGGAATGGCTAGAGGCTAAGGTTCAAAAGGACATCTCTGATGGCTTGCTGGTCTAGCATTCCTCTAGGTATCTCCTCAGGGTTTCAGCTAGGAAGCGAGAAGACAAAGACACAACCAGATAGGCTTTTTGGAAACTACCACATTGATGGTTTCATAAAATTCTAGTCGCAGTTTATAAATCATATGTGGACATGTCCTTCAAATTGTATTTCTTTGCTGCCTGAAATTTTTGTAAATTTTGCACCCTTGTTTATTAGTTCTAAGATCAGAATGTAATGCTTAAAACTAACAAAGTACACTTAGTAGATTTTTTTCAAGATTTGTGGTATTCCGTGTTGTGCATCTCAGGATAAAATCAACCCTGTAGAGACATATATATATGTATAAGCTTTTAATTGAAAAGCTGTATCAAACCCACTTTGATAGCAAACCCAGGCCCTCAATTCTGGGATCAGCACACTGCTCAGACTGACCACATGTGTCAAATGCAAAATTACTGTCAACTTATCAGTCTGGTTGCCTACTGCAAAGGATTTGATAGATGATTTCTCCCACTCTTCAATCTTCCTCCAGGGAACAAAGTCCCATTTGCTTGCAGAAGAGGCAGTGGGTCTGTCTGTCAGCCCTTGTACTCCTCTCTGGCACACATCATTAAAATATACCTACTAATCTGGGCTCTCCCAAAGGCCCTTTAGGGCAGAGTACCCATGCAGAGGGCTTGGAGAAATGCTACCCTGCACAGGCTTGCCCTGAGCACCAGGAAAATGGAGTGATATGCCGATGATCAGTGACACCAGCATGTTGGCAAAGGGCACTCTCTAGTAAAGTGGACCTGAATATCAAATTACACAATTCTCATGTAGGGAAATCTCCACAGGAGTCACTGAGTTTGCTTGAGATCCTGGTCCAGCAAGACACCCAGCTGCCTATGCAAGGTTGATCCAGCTAAGAGGCTAGGTCTTCTCTAAACAAAGATGGAGACATGAATTCTATTCAGGGTCAGATTGAGAAGCTACATAAAGAAAGAAATATACATTTCCATAAGAGAAGGGAAAGAGGGCATCCTATTGTGTCACCCTGGTAATACAACAAGCTATCTCTGCCTGCACCACAGGACAGTTTTCTCCCTGGGCAGGCAGGGGGAGTTTGTACGCTGAAGGGTACACTACACAATAAACATCTGTAATATCTACCCCAGGGTCACACACACCCCAGAGAGAGCAAAATGGTCTTTTGTATATGTGCACTGTTCTCGGTAACTAATAAAAAGGCTGATACAGAGTCATGTGGACCAAACCCATAGCTTTAAAAGAGGAATAGTTACAGATGTTCAGAAGGATCAACACACGCACATGGCATACGTACTTACTCAATGGAGTGTTTACTTTAAGCACTAGGTTTTATCTGAAGACAGGTACCTTTGCATTAGTGATACTGGATTGTACTGGAGCAGATGGCAGTGAATTTCAGAGTTCATCTGTCTGTCATTTTATTAAAGCAATTAATCAAATGACTTAGCATATAAAAGTACAAGAAACCTCCCTCCTAATAAGAGTAATTTGTGTTCATGTAGAAATAAAAGCACACACACATCAGAGACAGGATGGCTGACAGAGTTTACAGGATAAAGAAAAGACAGGGACACTTTCCCTATCCCATACCAGGAAGTTGCCTTCTCCCTCCTGTCTCCAGGGCTAATGGAGTCTCTCACCTTTGGTGCATAGTTACGTTTGAAAACCAAACAGCAGCTTGGAATTTGTCCTGAAGGGAGCCAGGACAAGGCACCTTTAAAGATAGTAAGGCAGATTGCATACCTCTGCTGCAGAAGGAGACTCCTCATTTCTTAGGGGTGGTCCTGCTGTCTAGAGGGATTAATCACAATCTAAGTAAAATCGTCACCCTCATGAAGCATGAGTGAGTCAGTCTCAGTTTGCTGTAAGCAAGAAGCAATTCAGAAAGAGAGATTCACCTCCCATTTAACAGAGGTACACTCAGCTATTTGTAGTGCTACAGGTGGTATACATGCTGTAAGGCGTGTGCTTTGTTGTTGACCTTCCAAAAGCCTAGCCAGCTTAGTAATAAAGTCTAAATAACAGTATATTCCTAAAAAGATTGGAATATTTAGGGATAGCAAACGATAACATTATTTCCACACTGATGTCAGGAAAGTAATATCCACAGAGCATCTTTTGTGGGGCAGAGAAGGAAAGCAGCCAGGGCTGGGCTAGCTTGGTCACAATTATTTGACTTAAGTGTAAAATAGCATTAAGGTTATTGCCTTAATGAAGGGTTTTCTGCATCCGAGGCCCTCCTCCAAAGCTGAACCTACATCTTCCATCCCCTCATAACAGGATGTCAGACAGTCTATGACTTCACATGGGACTAGAGTATCTTTTAAATTTAATCTTTGCACTATAGGAGCATCGTCCTGCTGGGGCCTGGGCAGACTCCAAGGACACAGCAGACTCTGCGAGAGAGATACAGAAAAGGAAAACTGACCCAAAAAATGAGGAATTTCCTTCTGCATCAACACTGATCATCTAGAAAATATGTTTTTCTTGTGGGTAAGGGTACTGTGAGCACATAAAACGCCTCTAGATATACCTAACAAGTTTTTAAAGTGTTCCTTTACTGCTGCTTTACTGAACATGATCACATTAAGAGGACCAGACCAAACCCCTGCACTTCTTAGGTGGTTTCATTTCCATCAGAAGACCACAGGCCACTGAAAACTCAGTTAACTACACTAATGCACACCAGCGAAGGCCTTGGCCCATCCATGCCAAAGGTGGCATTCCTTCCAGTCCTTAAAAAGGCTACAATCCAAACCAGTTAATAATTGAAGTAGTTTTTTATGGTTAAGCACAATTATTTCTGTTGGAATGCAATCCAAGGGGATTCAGGCATGTGCAAAGTTTCTTTCAGAGAAGAATTCTATTGGTAATTTCCTTCTGCAATGTATCATTGCAATTAAAGTTGCACCAACATGGCACATGCAGTTTAATTTCAGTTACAAAATACATGCTTGCAAAAGAAGGGTATTACTTTCTCAGTGAGGTTATCAGAAGAAGCAAGCAAAAGCTATCTTAAGTAATATCCAGTACCAAATTTCTTGGTCTCTGTGGCTTAAAACCACACTGCTAACTTTGCCTTACAACAGGGCTGGCTCAAAATTCACTTCCTTATGGTGGTTTCTGACAGGAGATCTGCTTGCTTTGCAAACAGTGTAGGCGGCCTTGGGAAAGACAAATAAAGAATAGCAGGACTTCAAGTAAGAGCAGCTGGCCTGCTGAAATGTGCACAGTCCTCACCTCCTGCTGACACTGAGATCAGTGGATAAATCCAAATGACATTTCATAGCTGTTGGGGGTGATATATCTGCTGACACTGAGGTGGAATTTGGTAAGTAACCATACCATGAATTCTTGAATGAAAGAGATTTTCTTCTTCCTTTTCTATTAAAGAAATCCATCCTAGTGGGAAGATAACTCTCCTACATCTGCAATTCTTCCCTTCCATCCCTTCAAAAAGAGAAGTGATCACTCTGCACTAACACATTATTACTACTATGGTATCAATGCCTTATTTATAAACCCCTAGGCACTAATTTTTTAAGGGAGGTGCTAATTATTAGCTAACAATGAACTTGACTTCAGGATTCAAGATCTGCTCCTAGCCTCCTTGGTAACTCTTGATGTGAGTTGAGAAAGCGTTCCTTGTTCTGCAGCTGTGAAATGGTGCCTGCTTGTCACAAAGGTCTGTAAAGTCCAGATACAGAGAATGAATACTGTGTTAACATTAACTTCCCAAGCTGGTGCTCAGATGTGAAGACAACAGAGCTACGGGAGCCAAATAAGGCTCTTGATTGCTTTAACACTAAGTTAAAATATTCAGTGGCAGCTGTCTCAATGTGATGCCCAAAGCCCAGAGAAAGTTTCACATCATTTTCCCTTCTCCCTGAAATTGAGGCAGCAAGTGAACATGGCTTTCATCAATATGCTCTTGTAGATAACAGGGTCATCTTTGTCCTCTCAGAATGATGGCTACCATGCATATATTTGAGGACCATTTGTCCAAGCTATCCTGCAAGGAGAATCGGGGTCAATCCCTGATACAGAAGTGTACTGTTATTTCTCTGTGGTCACAGCTAGCAGTCAGAAACAGCTTATCAGAGCTCCATGCTGACACACCAAGTCCAGCTGGAGAGCTGTAACTAGTGGAGTCCCCCAGGGATCAGTGCTGGGACCAGTCCTGTTCAACATCTTT
>JANHFX010021168.1:13922-31548 GCA_027560015.1 Chloroceryle amazona | reverse complement strand
CATGAGGAGGAACTTCTTTACTGTAAGGGTCACAGAGCACTGGAATGGGCTCCCCAGAGAGGTTGTGGAGTCTCCTTTTCTGGAGATTTTCAAAACTCTGGATCCGTTCCTTTGTGACCTGTGCTGTATTATATGTTCCCGCTCTGGCAGGGGGGTTGGACTCGAAGATCTCCAAGGTCCCTTCCAACCCCTGACACCCTGTGACACCGCATGCATTGTTGCTCGGTGACAATGCGCTTCAGAAGCATCAGCACTCAGTGTCTGCCTCTCCCTGCAAATCCTAGCCAAGGGCAGTGGGAAGGGATTTTCATCATCTCTGCTACATGATGGACAAAGGCCGGCAGCCTATTTGATGCTATCTGTATCAAAATACCAAGGAAAAGATGCTTCCTTCAGGTCTTAGCTTCTTTATCCAATTGCTTACCCCGTCGTCTCTGATGCTTACACTGCAACCCTCCACCTCTCCCTGAATTTTCTCCATTTTTTTCACCAATACCGCCAACAAGACAACTTGTTCTTTTAGTTGAAAAGCTTTCTTCCACCGAAACTAAAGAGAAACTAAGACGCTCAATTTAGATGTTGAATCCATGGTGACGTCTGTTAATTTACCTGAACCTAAGTTTTCATGGCATGCCAGGTGGAGATGGAAGTAGGCAGATATGAGAACACCATGCTCCCCTTGACTAAATTGCATCTGCTTTTTGAAGTGCAGCTCACACTGACATCTTCCCCTGAGTTAGCCCAGGAAATGCATACACTGGATCTCCTTTCCATCAGAGAGTCATTTGTACTCTAGCACGATGCAACTTTGACCTCATGATGCATACTTTGTTTGATTCATTTCACATTTTTGAAAAGTTCTGTATTAAGATTAGTGCTTTGTGTCTTAAGAGTGCTTTGCAAACAGTGACTCACTATCCTCCATGTTATTGCCTGTGAGAGACAAGCTAAGTAACTGTAAACTTAATTTACAGAAAAGGAAGCACAGGCAGAGGATTTATGTGACCTGCATAATTCTGGTCTGTTCATCAGTCAGAGGACCAGTCATTACAGGCATGTCTGTGAGTGACTATAACCTGCCATGGCTCAGCTAAATTCAATGAAGATGTGAGATTTATTTATTTTTTTTGTTGTTGAGAGCTTGTCTTTTGGTCCTTTGACTTCCCACCTGAGATTTGCTGCCTGTGGAAGGATCAGGATTAAAAAATATGATTTCCAACAGGAAGATGCTTTCCTGTGGCTGGAGAAAAGTGCTGTGCTATCAGAGAACCAGAGTAAGAATTCAGCCTGGGTTGTTGACAAACACTCCAAAGAAGTGGTGGGTTTGTACCTTCTGCAAGCTCTTGAAAACATAACCTACAACATATGAAAGTGATCAGTCACAGAGATACCCGGGCCTTTGACTTGGCTGAAAGAACTGCTTAAACCCCTCAGTTTTCATTATTCCTGCTGTAAAATACAAAGGAACCCCAGGAGTCTAAGAATGGTGACACTTGAGTCGTGTCCACCTCAGGCACTGGGCACAGCAAATGCCCATGGAAGGGTAAAGGAACAGAGCAAGCACATAGGAAACCTTCCTGCCCCTCATACTGTCCCCACAACCTCTCCCCACCTCCAGCTCAGGGCACTGCCTCAGGGCAGTAACATGGATGCTCAGAAAAGGCAAAAGAGAGGTTGTTTCACCAACTGATTTGGTACTTTAGCTGGCTCCACACTTCTGTTATGTCTGAAGAATAGTGTCCTGTCTGTCACATCCCTGCAGGGGTAGCCCTGGGTTTGTCCTGGGTCTGCTCTCAACACAAAAGCCATCCTGATTGCAAGAGACATCACCAGAAGGGTTTAAAGTCCTTTGCAACTACTGTATCTTGTACTGCAGTAACCAACTCACCAGCTGACACTAAGCTACAGCTCAATTCCTGGGAATAATGTCTTTACTGAAAAGATCCTAATAGCAGCCAAGTGCTGGCACCCTACATCACTCACTACAGCTTTTCAGGCATCTGCAGACACATCTCACAGCACAGAACAAGCACCTTTCTCAGGATGAGAGATGGGTACTTCTCTGCATTTCCATATTACCCAGCCTCAGAAACCTCTGGTAAGTTGAGGACTGGAGTAAAGCAGAACACAAACTACTTTCCCAAGGCCCTGCTGGAGCCCTCAAAACGTAGTCCACTCTCCCATTTATACCTGAGTCACTGACAGATCAAACCAGCATGGGGCAACCCAAGAAATGGGATAAGCCAGGGATGAATAGAACATAGAGTGGAAAGCCAATCCCAGAGAAGAAAACAATGGTCCAAAACAGTTAAATTTCACCGACAAAGAGAAAGTAAAAGTAGAAGGATAAAATGGCATCAGAGACAAAATGGGATTGCACATGCTAAAGGCTTGCAAACTCTTCCACATTCCTCTACCTTTCCACCAAAAAGCATTTGCTGAATGAGGAGGACATGAATTGTTCATAGCCTGCTTTCCTAAGGAGAGAATTTGTACCTTTCCCAAAAAAAGATTAAGACCAAAGAGAAAAGCCATGGTTTTTAGATGGAATTTATTTCCTCTTGAAAGAAAAAGCAACTGAGTAAAGGTTTCCAATTTACAGTCATGCTGTGAGAAGTTAACATATGCCTGGTCAAGAGACACTGGAATCAAGTACCACACCAGCACCAGATTTGCAGAGTGCTTGGGTGAAGGCAGAGCAGGAACTACCACTGGCTGCACCTGCACTGCTGCTGAGCACCTCCTCAGCTCATAGCGTATTGGAGCATAGGCACCCGAAATAGGAAGCTCCCAGTGTAACACACTGCATTGCAGGTCCAGGACAGCATCCAAATTGCACAGCCTTCAACAGCCCTTTCATTTTTCTCCCAGTGTCCTTACCTGAAGACCTGAAGCAAATGGCAGAACTTCTGTCTCATGGGGCTTTCAATCAAGATTTGTGTTGTTACAAGGGCAGTTGTTGCGCTCTGCCAAATTATTTAGTCTGAGAGAGTAATACAGGATCTTTTGCATTTGTACCTTAAAAAAGGCAGTTGCAGACCCCTAGAAGATGTAGTATGGCCATCATGAGGAACAGGAGCATCAGAGAAAAACAAGAAATGTAATTTCTGACACAGCTGGTACAGTAAAAGCCAAGGTTTTCTGAGAAGCAGTAGTTATACAGCATTCCTGCTTCCATGGAAAACACTAGGATCCCTCTTGCTGCACACAAATAAAGAAGGGCTTCTGTAACATTACAGATTTCTAGCAGGTTAAGACCCAAGTACTCATGGTTCATACGAACACTATGGCACCTGTTTCAAGGAGGAGGAGTGTTATTAAATTTCCACTCTGTGTTAAGTTTCCACTCAGAGAAGGATTTGACCTCCTTACATCTGACTGCTCCAACAAGCTCTACATGGGACTAGACATTCATGTAATGCAAACACGGCAATGCACCGGTGAGGACTGGGAGCAGCATTCTTCAGCAAAGACTTCTACATTGCTATTGGAAAATACCGTGAAGAGTCTGAGGTATTTGCTTTAATGTACCATTTCCTGGGAAGCTACTGTCAAAAAGAATGTGCTGCAGCCTAGGGCATGCTGCTACAAGGATAAGGCACAACAGCCAAGCCACAGCACCACAGGTAATAAAGATCAATACAGCAACATCAAGGTGCTGCTTTTGAGGAAGCTCAGCTTGTGGACTTGCCCAGGCGAGTGTTGTGTGGGCAAGAACAGCTTTGGGGTGAAAAAAATAAAAAAATTGAGAAATGTTCTAGTGTGAAATGGTGCTCTGATGCTTCCTGGGAGCTGTCATCACGTGCAGCCTGCGCTCATGTCCTGACCCTGAATGGTGAGGGAGAGCATGGTGAGGGAGAGCATCAGAGGAGCTCAGTCTCCGATGAGGGATAAAAAGTAACTGCAGAACCCAGCCCACAGTGAACAGTCATGATTTTCAGCTTCCTTAAGACATCCATATACTGCTTTGAAATAAAAGGATTTGAGATTCTGGTGCAGACTTTTCAAATAAATAAACTTGTTTAAACAAACAAAGGAAAAAAAACCCTGCATGGCTCTCATGAGAACCATTTATTCAAATCTCCAGCAGTTTTCAAAGCACCTCTTATTTATTGGCTTTCATTGTCAGCTACAAAGCATGCTTTTAGTTTCCTGAGTTGAAAGGAGTTGGGATGATTTTAGAATCATCATGGGAGGTGTTATAAACTCCCAGTCAATTTTAACTTTAAAGGCTTTTATTTATTTATAAAAGGCAAGTAAACAGCGCTGGACGCACAGGGGTTGCCCCACCACAAACGTGCGTGCCTCATGCAGTCTCGTACAGCTTTTTATAGGGTTAAACTTTTAATATTCAATAGATTGGTAATGCGCCTATACATATGCATCAACTATCCCCGCTTCACATGCAGATGATGTCTCCTCCCCTTTGAGCAGGCGCAGTAATTTTTGGTGGTGGTCATCAGGGGTCTTGAGGATGAAGCAAGACATCTTCCTCACAGCTAAACTTTTGACCCTGGTCTCTTGCACATGCTCTGTAGGTACTTGGCAGACCTTTAACCCCCCTCCCTGCTTTTTATCAGAACCGTCCATGTCTGATTCCTACCCCTAATCCAGTCATGGTATCACGAGGCTAAAAGATAACAAATGTGTTATTCTTCCCTTCTTTTGATCATCCCAGTGTTTACCCTTCAAACCCTTTATTTAACACGAATTGTTGTCCCATTTCTCACAGAGGAAATATAGTTTCACTGGGTCTTGATCTGCTAAAAATGAAATGAAAAATACTGGGGAAAGGATGTCCCTAATGAATGGTGTTTGTCTCCTTCAATTTTGAAGATGAGCCAATGAATGACCAAATTTTGTGGACGTGGTTATAAATAAACTGGTTAAAAAGAAACTCCACCTGCAGTTTCTCAGTGGGCTGACTAATCCTTTCCTTGATTGTTTGCATAACCCTGCTGCATGTGATTAAATAGACCATAATGATGCACTCCCTGTGTTCCCTCAGAGGTAGCCACATTTCATTCTGAGTGTCCTTTTGCAAACTTTCTTGTGTCCCTTTACCAGAAAGGATGCTTTGCAAATGAAGGTAGTTGCTGCTGCTATGGAACTAGAGCTGTCTCCTCCTAGTGCCATGAACATAAACATCAGCAACTGGATATCTTTCCAAGAAAACTTCCTCTGAAGCAAGAAAGGAGAAAGTGATACTTAGCGTTACTTTATATCAAAGCTAAGTGCAAATATATATTGCTGAATTAACAGTGTGAAAGCTGACATCACAAATCCAGGCAAATCTTGGCATATGCCCAGCTATAATTTTGTATCTATCTGCTGTCCAAAAAGCCAAGATAAATCAACAGGATCTTTGCTGGACTTTGTTCAGATTTGGGGTGGAAATTCAGGAAGTATGTTGTAAAGGAAAAAAAAGGTGGAGTCAGAATCCAGAAGCATTTGCCTCAGCCTCAAGCACAGTTAACCATCTGCCACTAAGCATTACCCAGGCCCAGCACCACCCAGAATTACTAAACGTAAGCTACTGCCAGAAGGAGATTTATAGCAGGATCAAACTCCTGGCAGGAACAGGTATGCAGCTGTCCCAACACAGAGATCACTGAACTACATGGGGTTATAAACTCACCTCTTCCCTTTTCAGGCTAACACTCAAGACTTGCCTGTCATCAGTTCCCCCATGATGTGTGGTAACATTCTGTCTTCCCCTGTTCAGTTTTGCTGGAAGAGGGATATGACTTGTTAGGACTGACTCATTAAATATATATGAGCAGGACATGGCGTTCTAGCAAAGAAGCACATGTGTTTTCATGAAGAGAACTGACTTGATGTTGTCACCGGCAAGCCTCTTTCAGACATATTTATGCTGGAACAGACTCTATATTTTTTTAGCCCCAGAGAAAAACAAAATTTGTGTTTCCTCAGATTTTTAACTTAATGGCTTGGTTAGAGGAAAGGAGAAAATCAGTCCTGGTCTGTGTGAAGATCTTCAATGTTTGGGAGCTACTCAGCCAGGAAAACTGCTATAAGCTGCAGTGCAGTGGGGGAATGGAACAAAGGTCAGAGTCCTGTAAGCTATTAATTCAGATATGAAAAAAAACCCAACCCACCCCAAACCAACCAACCAAAAAAACCCCAACCCAACCAAAGCAAAAAAACAACTAAACACCCAAACAAAAAATAAACAAACAAACAAACAAAAAAAGGGGAAAAAAAAAGCTCATTTTCAGGATATACTTCACATTTCTAAGTGACCAGAAAACAGGAGAGAAATGGGAGAGTGAGAGAAATGTTGCTTCCTATCACATCTGGAATGATCACTAAGTGTTTCCAGGAAGCTTAATTTTGTCAACATTTTCACCCACTATGGAGTTTCTAGACTGCACTGCCATTTGAACAGCAGCACAATAAGCTTACTAATTTTTCCCTACAATAAGCACATACTGGGTTTGCCTGCTTCCCCTCCTACAACCCATAAGAGCCTTTCCTAACAGAAGTCTTGTTAAATGAGAAGTCTCAATAGCACTGTTTTCACATACATGTATATGTGTGCACATGCCACACATACACATGTATACACATGAATTACCAAAATACTATTATGAAGTGAGTCTTCTTCCTCAACATCCCTTTTCTCCCATCCCCACCTGCCTTCCCTACCCCAGGCCAGTGTATTTCAAAACAGACTGAAACTGTAAACTGTCAAGAGCTATGTAGCCTTTGTTAGCACTGCAAACATCTAGGTGTGATAATGAGTCCCCCGTCCACCTCTGGGACACGTGTTGATGCACAGCCTTGAGTTCACAACACCGATTCCTTGGATTCAGGGTCTGCTGGACTGGTTGTATTGGAAATTTGTTTTTTTTGTGTTACCAAAGGTGATGTTTCCCCTTCAGACCTGCTGTTAGCAACTGCTTCAACGTTGACTTCCTTTAGCTCCTGTTCTTTATTTGCTTTTTCATTCAGGTAATTAAGGATGCCCGCTCCTAGGGCATCCCCTTCCACATTCACAACTGTGGTGGTTCGGTCCCTGGTTAAGATCAGAAACAAAAACACAAAGCAATGCATTTTTAGCTTAAGAGATTTACACCAAAATAAGGGGAGATGATTCACCCCTGCTAATCCACTAACATCAGTGGGGCTAGACAAGGGAGATGTTGTTACCATAGGCATTTACTGCAGAAGTATCATCATAGTTTCAGAACAAAAAATGTGCACTGGAGCTGGTTTAAGATTGGCCCAGCCATTACTATCAACTGGTTCTAGTCTCTCAGTGGGTTGCAGGAGCTCTTTTTCAGGCATCCTTTTTTTCCCAGCCCACCTCCTTCCCCTTTCCCAGGACTGCATTTTTCAAATATGAGTTCAGAGCAGGAACTTCAGTTGGGCTCACCCCAAAGGGGACTCGGGACACTCAGCTCTCTTTTCTAATTACAGACATGAGTACCTTAACCCAAACACCTATGTAACAGGTCCTTCCAAAAGCAGGCAGAATGATTGTGTTCTCTGGATTTCTTGCTAGTACCACCTGTCTTTATCTTTGGTCCTGCAATACAAAATTGTGTCCCAGGGTCCAATGAAGGAAATTTATGGGTAATAAAGAACAATTCCTTTGAGACTTCTGTTAGTCATTCTACAGCATAACTTCAGCATGTGCTCAACTTGTCACTGCGGTCCTCTCTGGTAATCGAACAGCTGACATTAAAATAAGACACAGGACTTGACTCTTCCTTCTTCCCCCTTTTGTTACCACAAGTCTGAGTTCCTCGTCTAGAACAACAGTGTTGTTCTAGAGGGATGCTATGTGCATGGTATTGTGAAACAAAGGCAGACAGCACAACATCATCTGAAGGAAGCCTGAAGTGAAAGGAAGAGTAAAGTTTTCACTCTTGCCTCCAAGTGCTTGCAAGTAGTGTTTGTGGAACACGCAGCTCCTACTGCAATCCCTTAGGATGACAGGATATAAAGGGCTGCCCAGCTCTCCTGTCCTTTGGAGGTGTGTCATAGTTAGAGGGGCTGGGACCAGTTTATCATTATGTGGTTAGAAGCAAAAACTGTGTATTCTATACTCTGTATGTCATTGCTCACGGGCTGTTAACAAATCATCAGTAGCAGCTTCCCAGGACACACCTTCACATCCAGCGGGAGGAGTCCTCTCTGTTAACGGGACCATCAATACCTTGCCCGTGACTCACAGATAACTCCCTCTGGGAGTTTAATGGGCAGTCGAGGACCCACCGCCTGACTCACATGACATCAACCCGTTGTGAGATGTTCCGTCCGGGGGGAGGAGCTGAGTGCTGCCACCCGGAGATGGTCTGGGGCTCAGGTCGGCACGAGGGACCCTGCCCAGCCAGATTTCCGGACCTGCCGGGACCTGCGCGGATTCTGCCCGGGACCTGCCTGACGGTTCTTCTCCGGAGGATGGGAGCACCAGACCCCTTTTCCACGGAATCCCTGCTTCAACAGGACCATCTCAGCGGGACTGCTAACCACCACGCCAGCTGGCAGCGTCAAGTTGTATGCGGACTCTGTTTTGGGGTGTTTCTTTGTACTGTTGCATTTCTCTTGCTTTGTGTTTCTGACTTGAGTCTCTCGCTGTTTTACTTTTCAAACCATTTCAAGGTGGCTGATCCCCAAGAAGTGAAAGCAAGAAAGAGTTTGATGGCCCTAATGAAACTGTAGGAATAGGATTATGCCCCACAGACACGCGTGGTGTGGTAAGGGAGGGAGATTTTCAACTACGAATGGCCCAGAAACCCATTACCAGGAACTGAGTGGGATTCATACTGACCAGTGATTTCAGCCCACTACCCAACATAAACCAGATGTCTTGAAATCTGATTATGCTTTCAAATTATGGCATTATGCTTACTTCACTAGCATTTAAGCTCTAAGCACACTGTAATTCATGAGATGCTTGTTTGAGGAAAAGGAGACACCCCCTTTTCTATAGAGCTGCTGTAATCCAGAAGAAATAATCTGCAAGTGGCATTTACACTTCTCATGCACATGTGGCTGTGACCCCAATACTCAGAGCAAAATAAATTTCCTGAATCTAAATGAAGCAGTACAGAAGGCAAATTTAGGCCTTAAAAAGGACCTAACTAGGCTTAATTGTGAGATAAACTCTTCCAAACACACCCGGGAAAGGAGATAATCTCTCATGTTTCAAAGAGGTGAACTCTCCTTGAAAGAAGAGGACCTGAACAAAAGTTCTAACCTTTGAGCTCTTTCCCACAAGACGGAAAGGAAAGGTGTCAATACTGTATGCTAAACTTGTGACTCCCAGCAGCAAATTCTACCCATGACACTGCCCATACCTGTGATGAGTACCAAAAACTCTCCGTGTCCTTGTCCTGCCAATGGATGGCACTTCTCTGTGGTGCTTGAGTTGGTGCTTTGACCAGTCTTGTTAGTCATTCTGCAGTCTAACTCCAGCATGTGCTCAACTTGTCACTGTGGTCCTCCAAACAATAGCTGGTCATAGCTTCTGATGGAGACTGCTTCACACATGTGACCAAGAAAGCTTTCCACCACTATTTAGACTCTATTTCCTTTTCCCCCTGTTCCCTCCTAGCATCAAACTAACCCAGCAATATCAACACTTTCTTGAACAACCTTTTAACAATCCTTCTAAAGGGAAGTGAAACCGGGAAGAAACACATTTCAATAAAGGCTGAATAGAAAAACCAAAGGGGGATTTTAGCAATTCTAACTGCTTTAATCGGGAAGGGACCACCTTCACTATGCGTCAAGAGTTATTTCTCCTGTAGGCAGCCATATCTTGCAGGGCTTTATTTTGTACTGCCCAGCTTTGACTACCTTGCCCATGTTTCCAGCTGAACATGATGCATGTCATGCGACAGCAGATACACACGGCCTAAAGTACTTACACAATCCAGTCCACTGCTAATATCAAGGAAAGATCGTTGGTCGGAAGTCCAATGGCCTCCAAGATGATAGCAATGGTGAGGACTCCTCCAGCTGGGACCCCGGCTGCACCCACACTGGACGCAGTAGCTGTGACTCTGCAAATCAATGTGCATACTCAGTTACCAGGAGCTCTGCAGAACTCCTGTTCAACGCTTAGGTCTCACATTTCCCACACCTTGGAAACTGTAAACAAACTCTACAGCATTGGGGACAGAGAGCAACTGTTCCTCCGGGAAACCTTTTTGGGTCTGCAGACGCCAAGTACTGGGTACAGAGCACAGCTGTGCTCAGCACACACATCATCTACCAAGGCAAGGGTCCTCTGTTTAATATCATTAACGAGAGGTGATTATGCTGCTCTACTGTGCTCTGGTCAGACCTCACCTGGAATACTGCATCCAGTTCCGGAGCACTCGGCAGAGGAAGGACATGGACCTGATGGAGCGGGTCCAGAGGAGGGCCATGAAAATGATCAGGGGGCTGATGCACCTCTCCTATGGTGACAGGCTGAGGGAATTTGATCTGTTCAGCCTGGAAAACAGAAGGTCCTGGGGAAACCTTATAGTAGCCTTCCAGCATCTGAGGGGGGCCTACAAGAAAGCTGGGGATGGACTGTTTCCAAGGGCGTACAGTGATAGGATGAGGGGCAATGGTTTTAAACTAGAGAAGGGTAGATTTAGACTGGATGTAAGGAAGAAGTTCTTTACTATGAGGGTAGTAGAACACTGGAACAGGTTGCCCAGGGAGGTAGTGGAGGACCCATCCCTAGAGACATTCAAGGTCAGGCTTGATGAGGCTCTGAGCAACCCGCTCTAGTTGAGGATGTCCCTACTTACTGCAGAGGGGTTTGACTAGATGACCTCTAGATGTCACTTCCAACCCAAGGCATTCTAGGATTTTCTTTTCAGAAAAAAAAACAACAAACAGAAAAAAAAACAACCAACAGAACTATATCTTGCTGCCATACTCATATATCCATTTCCAAGTCATGCCGCAGTTCAAATGTGCTGAATACATTGCATCTTCTGGCCCCAGATGGTAAACTGCCATGCAGGGAACTGTCCCTTCTCTGCATCTTATTTGGATTCAAATGCAGACTCTAAACCAGGAGCTGGAAACATGTGGTGCATGTACTATAGACATGGATCACATGCCTTTCTGTGTACAGATGTCTATAATTGAGTTTTTCTTGGGCCTCAGGCCTGTGTTAACAAGTGATTCACTAAGAGTACCTGCAATTTGTCCCTTTGCAAAGAAAATAATGCCCCAACCCTGCCTTAAATAAGCAAGCAATATACTGGAAATGCAGTAAGGAATAAAATAAAAACTGGTCATGGAGGGTAAAAAATCCCCCAGGAACCAGTCCTAGGTGGCATCTGTTGAATACAGCTATGGTTTCTCGGCACAGGGAGAGGCTAGAACTCCTTGTAGGATCCTCACTTAAGGGGTTCAGAGGATGGAAACAAAGAGAATGGCACTTCAGGGGATATGGGAGAATATTCCAAGAATGGGGGAAGAGTCCTAGAGAAGGAAGCAGAACTGAGGTGGTGGAGGGGATAATGAAGCAAAGTAGTGAGGAGGTGAATGATAATAGTTCTGACCTTGGTAGCCAGTGATACAATGGCAGGAAGAGCAGAAGGAGGAGCAGAGCTTTTAGTATGAAACTCATACCTAAGGAACTGAGGAGCTGGCAGGATTTTCTAAGACCTTCAAAATGGGAATAAGGGGTAGTTTTCTGTGCAGAGCAGCATGCCTCAATTGCCTAGCTTAAGGGTGAGTGAAGGGTGGATGAATGAGATGCTTAATGAAGGAGGGCAATTTTGTGTGAGAAACAGCTTTAAACAGCTCAAAGGCTGTTTCAGAATTCAATTATCCCTCCCAGGTTCCACCTTTTATTAAACTGAGATTCTGGCAAATCTTATAAAAGCTTGAAAGAATCCATCCTTTAATCACCCTATAATTATGTTTCATAGCAGCTTGCAAGCTTTAAGTCAGGGATGTGGAATGCAAACTGCTAGTTATTAACAGAAAGACCACAGGCTTGAACGTGTTTAGGGGCCAGAAGGATGTGGCTGCAATAGCAAGCAACTTACAGAATTGTGAAGATTTGCCCAGCATTGAGATTGACATTGTTCAGCTGAGCAATAAACACAGCTGCCATGCACTGAAAAATAGCAGCTCCATCCATGTTTACAGTTGCCCCAATAGGAAGGATAAACCTACTGATCCTCTTGTCAACTCCATTGTTCTCCTCAATGCACTTGATCATTGATGGGAGAGTGGCTGAGCTAGAAACAAGAGAAGAGAGGGAAAAAGAATCAAACACAAAGCGTATGAATTGAAAGCCATTGTCTCATGGCTTTCATGCTTCTAACATGCTGCAGACAGGGCTGTCAAGACAACGATGCCATAGTCCCTCTCTGTCACGAGAGCAATGAGGGACCCTCCTTGTTGGTCTTGAGCAGTGATATTTAATAATCTGCTTCCATCCAGAAATAGCTGATAAGGACTCTAACGTCCTAGCAGCAAGAATTCACGACTTAACAGGATGCAGCCTAACAGGGCTGTGGAATGATAGTCTCAAACCACTTAAATACACTGACAGATGCCAATATAATCACAACAGATGCAACAGCAATCTCCATTGTTGTCATAATAGTACCTTCTCAAATGAACAGGTAAATAATAAAAAAGTAAAAATCACCATTGCATTTGTTTCTTGCATTACAAATTACCTGGTTTTATTCATAAACCCTTTCCTACTACATGCAATTCAGCTCCCATGACAGACATATATGTACTTCTGGAGATGACTTGAAATTATCTTATATACTCAAGATACTTGATCAGGTGTTTGCCCCGTGACAAAAATGTAAATTACATACTTGACAGTTTGGTTATGATAAATAAAAGCTGATCAGGCCAGATCTTTGAAATAATAATGTGGAAGCCCTTTACGGTAGCTAATAAATATACTTTGCTCTTGCAAAACTCATCTAATCTTGTTCCAGATCCTTCTGAACTTGGAGAACTAAACTGCTCAGGACAAAGTCTCTCACTACTGACCCTCACTTTACTTAAAATTGAAAGGACAGCTGTCAGGATATTTAAAGCAAATACTTTCATCTTTCCCCCCCACGAAAATTCCATCTCAGCATCATGCTGCAGTCCCAGTATTTTGAGGAATCATTTTCAACAGCTAATTATGGATATGTGCTGTGTGGGCAGGCTGCTGACAGCAGTGAGACTCTCTACACTCAAAAGTCTCTTTTTGCCATCCCAGGAACAATATTCACACCTGAAACTCAACTCATTTTGGTGCTGGGATATAACCAGTTTGCAGTGACAGATATAACAAGGCTATAATCCCCAAAATACAGAAACTCACCTGGAACAAGTGGCAAAAGCAGTGGCAAGTGGTGTGATAAGTCCTGAGAGAAAACTATATGGGTTTTGACGTGTGAATGCAAAATAAATAAGCGGCAGGATGATTCCTCCATGGATGAAGTGGCCCAGAATAGAGGCAAATATATATTTTCCCAGACTGGTCACCAGAAGCACAATATCTTCCATTTCCACAATCTTGCTTCCAACAAGGAACATAATGCCAATAGGTACATACCTGCAGAAAGAAATACTGCCTGTCATTAAGTACAAACAAAAGCCTCAAAAAACGTGCCATTTTCCATCCTGGAGATAGCATTCTTCTCAAGAATATGCTACTCCTTAATGGAGGGTAGCGCTTTACTCACCACACACTCAAGTGAAGCAAATTTGGAAGACCTCGCTAACACTCTTCCTTGGTGGAAGGCAAGCTGTCAAATAGAAAGACCTGTTCACCTAGACCCTCGAAAAGGCAGCAGGGAGAGTGCTGAAGGGAAGCCAAGCAGGAAGCAGAAATAATGGCAGAAGTTATCAGGACAAGGCACCGGTGTGGAGCTTTAAGTCCATCAGGGAAGAAGGCTGGCAAAGAACTGAAACTAAAGTCACTGCTGAAGGGACAGCAGGTGGTAGGAAAGAAAAAGAAGCAGAGAAAGTGGTGAAAGAGTAGGATCTTGAGCATGTGGTGACTACCAGCAGAAGTATGAAGTTAGGTCATTAAAATGGTAGACATACTGGGTGCCAAGATACTCAGTGTAAGAAAGAAAAAGATGTGCTCATACCAGAGAGCTCAGCTAAGAGCTGCTGAAGCATATGCCAAAGACAGCAATTAATTCTGCTGCTTTCCTACAACAGACTAAGTTAAATGATCAGGCTTCAAGAACTTCCTTCAGGCCAGCAGCCATGTACACATACATTCCTATGCCTCCTATCTAGAAACATGCCATGTTGTAGGACACCAGCATTTGTTTGAAGTTTCTTTTTTGGGACAAACCATATGGGACAAACCATACTACTTGTCTTATGGGACAAACCATACCACTGGTCCTAGTGGTACAGCTGGGAACAGCTCTGAAAAGACAGAATTGCCCTTGTGAACACAGCAGGACAGCTACTAAATGAACTGCAGGAATTGCTTCAGGCTCATTTCCTCTGAAGGTCTACTTGGGATATCTATGTCTGAGTACCTCTGGCTGATGCTGTCCATGCTCTGTCCATTTCTGCTTTTCAGATTAAGAAATACTAAAAGATCACCAAACTCTCTAAAACCCTGCTCCAGGCACACATGTGACTGCAAAAGATCTGTCTGCACATCTCAGGAACAACGCTTTTTTCTTCCACTCTTCCCTGCAATCCAGTGCCCATGTTGAGAGAAGCTGATCTGTGGAGTCAGGACAAACTTCAGAATGTTTGGTTAAGCATGCAAAGGACTGGAAAGCTGGGCAAGCATTAAGGTTGCCCAGATCACTCCCTTCTTCCCAACCTGTCTCTGCCTCAGTGGTTCTGCAGCTCCTTTTTTTCTGTGTAGAGAGCACCTCTTTATGTCCCAGATCAATGCCAGCATCCTTTCTCTGTCCTCCCTTGGCCAAATCTCTAGGGTAGTGCTGCTGAACATTCCCCACATAGAATTGGTGGCTGCTACAACATAGTGCCTTTGAACTACATTTCTGAACACCCTGATTTAGCTGAGCTCCCAGTCCTGCACATGCTCTGCAAGGATGAACACTGGGTTCAGAACGAAGACTGGACCCTTCCCCTTGAAGAGCAGGGCTGGAGAGGAAGGAACTAAAAGTTGAGACCAAGTGCTGCTATGCATGAGAGGGGATGTTGAACAGGAGTAGATATGAGCTCAAGCTGCTTTTTCTCTTGGCAGTATGATTTCACCCATTCCAAAGTATCCTTTGGCAAGCAAGTGCAGAGTGACAGATCTTTAGTAAATACCAGGACTACACAACAGACTTAAGGAAGGAAAAAGAACAAGAAGGCTACAGTGCACAGCAGTGTTGAGTCAGCTGTGATCCCAATAATCAACCAAGTAAAGGATTATATACCAACTGATTGGCTTGAAGTGTTATCACCATAATCAATACAAGAACTGCCTCCTATCAGTATTCAGTGCCCAAGGAATTAAGCCCAAGAATAAAAGACTTAAGCCGCTTTGAGATAGAATTTTTCAATCCCTCATGACAGTGACTAACAGAGATCTGCCTGTGTAAAATCAGGTGTTTTGTTAAAACCTTTCTACTTCTTAGAAGGAGGAAAATAGTAGGAATGAAAAATGCCGAATGGAGAAAAAATACCTCTGCTACAGTAAGCTTATAGATTTTTCAACTGCTTTGGAAAGGGAGTGAGAAATGTCCCACTGTTAATTTGTTAGATAGCTAACAAATATTCATTATTCCTATATAAAATATTCCTTATGAATATTTTTATATTTGTGTATGAAGTATTAGTAACTGTTGGTTGCACAGGAGCAGCACAGGCTCATCCAGCTGCACAAGAAAAGTAATACTACTCTGAGGCACAGATTCATCATACCTGACAGAAAACCTGGTCAGGAAGCTGGTCCTACTCCAGCTCAATTGTTCTCTAGAGGTGCCTGCCTCCTCCAATGCTGGTTTCTTGCCTCCAGTTCCTAAAACACAGACTGGTTTTGGTGCCAAAAGCTTTGTGGGATTGGTCAGAGCAACATTCACACCGTAAATGCATCTGGACTACAAGAAGTGAAATAATGGATTTGCTTATTAATAGGCAGGATACAATTAATCAATCTTAGGAAATACCCACTCTCAGGAATGTGACATGAAAAAGAGAAGCATCTCTGGAAAGGAATCACGGACAAGAAACAAACCACTGATCTCTGCTAGTAACAGTAGTTCCTGCTTCACTCAAGAACTTGAAAGATCTTAGAAGAGGAAAAGAGATTTAAAGATCCACAGTGGACAGCTGGGGTTCTGTATACATGGACTCAGCAGGGTTTCTCTCAAACCAAAACCAGTGAGCTGGGCTATCTTCTGATCTCCTTGGATATCTTTCAGGTCAGTACAAGTAACCTTTTGACCAACAGAAAAATTAAGGCATTATGCTACAAGTATGATGAGTGCAAGTGCACTCCAAGCACAAGCATCCCTGGCCTTCACATGATGTAACCCTCACTTTCTCACACCTCCTTTACCTGTTCAAGACCAATGTCTTTAGGCACATGATGACAACTAGCCATGGGTTTCAGCTGCTTTGAAACAGAAAGTGTTCTTCCCACTAATCAATCAAAAAGTAGTCCTGGAGCGGATTTTTAAGCAACCCTCTGAAGTGTATGAAACTGGTATCTTAAGCTGTATATGATTGCCTAATCACAGAGCACAAGCAAGAAGAAAAGACCCCGCCATGTGACACCATGACATTCACTTTTCCTGTGATTGAGGGATCTGGTAGGAAAAAGCTGGAGCGATAGATAAATGGTGAGGTTCCTGAACTGAGCATAATATTGTATTTCAGCTGTATCTGCAGTCACACACTTACCACATAATCCAAGAAACCAAGACCATAGTTGCCTCATTTAATGAATTAAAGAAGCGTATCAGATCTTCCCCTTCCTGGCCCAGCTTTTTCAGCGCTACTCCTAAAACCAGAGCGAACAGCACAAGTCCCAGGATATTCATCCCTTCAATCTCAGTACCGACAGGGATCTGTAGAGGCAAAAAAAGAAGGCTCATGAGATGCAAGACTCACATAAAATCCAACAAAAGGGTCACCTAATTCTGTTGATGTCTGATTGATCTGAAATCAACAAGCAGAAACTATTTTGAGAAGGAAGAACCTATTTTGTTGAAGAGAACCCAAGAAGAATCTGGACAGAGTCCAGACACAAACCTCCCCAGCTATGAGCTGGCACAGATTCACTAGAGAAGGAAAGGGCCTGCCACTTCTTCCCCTCATGCCCTTCAATATGTTATGTGTGCTTTTAGTGACCTGAACAGGGAACCTCCCCAGTTTAACCAGAACAAGCTCCACTGCAGATACAAAACAGCACAGGCACCAACCACACATGTGCAATTAAGACTGAAACTTTCCTCCCTGTTTCCCCCCAAGGGAAGATGAGTGTTAGAGAGACTGCAAGTATAAGTGGCAGATACTGGTGATACTGACTCCCTAGCTCTGCTTACTGCACCAAGTATCTCTTGGCATCAGCACTATGATATTCTAACACCTAAACAAATCCTACCTGCAAAATGCTTGAAGCACTCTGGCCCCAAACATGCTCTTATTTCTTCTTATTTATTTTTTATATATAATACCAGAGATA
>JANHFX010021163.1:0-106895 GCA_027560015.1 Chloroceryle amazona | reverse complement strand
TTTTTTTTTTTTTTTTTTTTTTTTTTTTTTTTTTTTTTTTTTTTTTTTTTTATTGCTATCTAGCTACTGAGAAATAAGAAGCCAAAAAATCAAGCAAGCATCCAACAGGACAGACAGTGGAATCTCTCAGAACACAATATGCTGGTGATAAAATGAATGCAGCCATCAAAATCAACTGCACTGGCATGGGTGTGGAATCTGTTTTCTAAGATTGGGAGTGGGAAAGGAGATTAAATAGTTAGGTGTGCCATACCTTTAAGAGGATTCATGAATGCCAAACAGTAATAGAATACCAAATCTATACATTCATGAGCAAATTCCAAACTTTGCTGATTCAGTCTAGAGACTCCGAGTTCAGATGAAATTCTGATGCTCAGAATAGCAGTAGTTTACTCTTGTGGTTTTTTTTATTTCCTGAAGTTTCTATTTAATTTAGCAGAAGCAATGTCATCAGCAACAATGTCATGGGCACATCTGAGGCCATGCTAGTGCATAGTAAAAAAAGAAAAAATATCAACCCACTGCTTCTGCAAAAGCTGAATTTCCAAACTAAGCACTTACTCCAAACTGACAACCGTCATGCATCCTACGTATAAAATTTCCACTGGCCTTTTTATTATTTTAGTCATCTCATAATTTATAATAAATAGGATAACTGTAACTGATAAATATGTCTCTTTAGTAAACAAAGGAATGAAGGATTGGTATTTATACAGGATGCATAACTGTAAAAAATATAGATAAATACCATCGTTAAACTCTGCCAATGAAAAGATTACTGGCTTCGAGAATGGTGTTTAGACACAGAATTACTGTAAAAATCATACTACACTTAGTACCTCAGCATATTTTTATCAAATTAAAATCACAAAAATTAAAACAAAATAGCATTTTAAAAAGATTTTTGATCTCTAGTTCCAAAACTACTGTTGATACATAAAATAAAAACATTTCTTCATGATTACCCATTTGAGAGAGTTTACATAAAATTATGGTATCTCCTAGAAAAATTTAGATGAGAAAATTTTATTCCCCTAACAAATTCAGTGTATAAAACTGCAAAAGAAAATCAAGCAATGAGAAAAATGTGGAAAAATACTGCAGAAGTGGTTAATACCTTTTTGGGCTAGGATAATTATTGACAAAATACTTATATAAGCTCACCAAAGAAGGGATGAATGCGTGTAAAGCATTTTTGCACTCAGACACACCCACGCACACATAAACACTCGCACACCTTCACCCACGCACTTTTCTCTTTTTTTTTTTACAATCAAATATATATAAGCGTAAGTTCAGCTTTCTACATATGTTAGTGTACAATAATTGTTTCACCTCATATAATTACATTTGAGTATTCTTGATTAAGAAAAATTCAGCAGTTTTTGAAAAGAAGGCTGCATTTACAGTGCATAGCTGTAACAAAAAAGAACGGCATACATTATGTACATAAATAAAAATACTCCATTTAACATTTGTAAATACTCAACTACTTTAGAGAATGTCGCAAAGAAACTATCTGTGCACACACCCAGATAGTTATATCCAACTCTCATTAATAATGTAACACCACGTCCGCTCATTAGAATAAATCGCTGAACAAGCTGCACATTTGACCATTAACAAGGCTTTGAAAATTTTGCTGTGGAAGATCAACGTTGTAGACATTTACATGGGTGTCGGAATTAAAAGATGAAACTTCAAAATGTTAGGGGAGCTTGAGCCTTTCATTTTCTTTTCTGCAAGGAATAAAAAAGACCTAAAACACAAAAAGGAACACCAAAAAAAAAAAAGAAAAAGAAAAAGAAAAATCTTAAAACCAAAGCTAAAACAGATTGTAGGCTTCTGGGACCTGTGGTTTCTTCTGGATTGTCATATTATCACTGTGTTGTGAGAAGAAGCTTCATTTAAAAAAAAAAAAATAAAATTGCAGTGTCTGATTCCCAGACGTCAGCAGCCATAGTTCTCTTCTTTTTTTTTTGTTTTGTTTTGTTTTGTTTTTGTTCCTTTTTTTTTTGTTAAAATGCAGTATGTACAGATTTTGCAGTTCATTGTTGTACATGTATCTCTGTGGAACTGCTGCCATGTCTCGTGGTTTGCATTGAACTTGCAAGGAACGCCCAGCTCCCCTGCCACCGATCACCCACGAAAGCAAAGCTGACACCCATGGACACGCGTGTGCTTACTGGACAGCCATCCTGCCCCTCCACTTGTCGAGCAGCTGTGTTCATGTAAACCATGGTTTTGAACAGAGAGTGTAAAGTAGGAGAAATTCTTAAGTATGAATTTTTAACTGTCCATTATTGAAGGACGTGATGTCCGTGAGGTATTCGCTATCCCTCCATTTTCCTCAGGTCTGATGCATGTTACCTACGCAGGCTCCGCTGTGCCTCTTTAAGTAAACTATCAAAATCCATGGAGTCATACTTGCTTTTAGTGGAAGCAGGATCAAAATCATCTGAGTTTGAATCTGAAACACGAATGATGTAATTTTAGATAAGAGACAAGAACCAGTAGTGAGTACTTACATTATTTCTCTGTATAACAGCATGAACAAGACACTACAGAAACAATCCACTTGCAACCTCAACTTCATGGGATGACGAAAACCCAGAAACGGTCATCAGAGAAGCTTCAGACATGGACAGAACTTTCTAGTTAAGAAGTAGGACTTATCAAAAGTGGTACACATCATCAGCAGGGGGGGACAACCATATGGAGCTGGTAAACTCAAAACAGGTTCTCCAAAGACCTGAGCACCAACACACTACTATGTACAGGTCTCAGAGTAGTCTAGATAATCTTGACAGATGCTTTACTCAAAAATTCATCATTTTGCAGCTGTTGTTTTGCAACATGCAATATCCAAGACTTCCCAAGAAAGGTATTAGGAGTATGGTTCTTCAGAAAGTCAGGGAAGTCTGCACAGGGGACACTGTTGCTTCTGCCTGCCCTGCCTCACCACCGTGTACAAGTCACTACACCTCCCTGAATTTCTGTTTTTGCCTCCACTCTGTTTTTTTGCTTGTTTGGATTGTGAGCAATTCAGGGCAGGGCTCTGCACCACCATAGGAGCAATCTCAGGTGGGCTTCTCAGTTTTTTGCAGCATATGTGTTAAGTCATAGCAGCAATAATGGTGCAGCTCCTGTGACCTGGGATACCTGCTCCAGCTTTGCTAGTTGCTCAGACACAGACATCAGTCTGTTCTTAGTGCAGAGGAGGGACTGTCCGTTTGTGGCCGTATGGCTCCAGTACGGCAATTATTGACATAGCTGCAAACACTGAATTTCCTTTTGGAGTCATCCCTGCTTAACACCAACTCTTCCCGGTTGCTGTGTCACAGCTCCCTTATGAGAGTGTCCTTTTCCTGCCGTTTCTTGTGTTGAATTAATCAGAACTCCCCATCTACCACTATAAGACACACTGTGCATTAAATGTTCATTACAAGTTCTGTTATGACAATATCTTCTTGCAGAGGAGAGGTTCTTCTGACTACTATTTCTAAGTGTTTTCTTTCTTCTGTACTCAACCCAAGGCTGATTAATTCTCTGAGTCCTGCAACAAGCTCATGAATTTTAAAGTTCATCATGCCATTTCCTTATGTAGCTCTATCAGATACTCTGCAAAATACAGGGAATGCAGTCTGAAGTACAGAAGCTCAAGCTGTCAGCAGGACAAAGTGAAAATACTCTGCTCAGAGATACTTTGGGAATCCCACTCAGGATGGAGAGACCTGCCAGGGAATACTCCCAGTGATGAATAATGTTCAAGAGGGTTCCCTTCAGACAACTTATTTTAAATCCCAGATTTTTTGAGATACAGAGACAACCCTGGCTTCCACTGCTGAAGATAAGTCAAATCAAGTCAAGACTTCAATCTGTTTTTACTGTTTTTATCAGCCTACATTTGCCTTGCAAGACAAATGCCTTTCTACCTTTTATATTTTCAACATCAGCCCTGTATCTCTTTAGCAGTCAATTGCCTTTTCTTAGCTTTACATTATCTGTTTAGCCACTGAAGTGAATTATAGCATATTCATTGTGAACAATGCATACCATCTTTATCATTTATTCTGAAAAGACATCAATTGGTTAGAAAAAATATATCTGTATTCACTTCCTGCACTGTACAAAGCTGAGGGCAGCACATACAAGATTTCATTAGCACTGTGTTACAGGGTTATGAGAGTTTTTAATGACTGTGGTCATTTATTCATAAAAACCCACAATATCTGATTAATATAGATTCAACAGCAAAATGTCCCTTGGTATGTTATTCAGAAAAGAGCATCTCCCATAACCTTAGTCTATTTATACAGGTATTTGGAAAGGTTTAACATTTAATGAATAGGCTACATTTAAAAAAGGCAATTAAGGAAGAAGTGAGTTTATAATAAATTATATTATTACAGAGGATTTTTTTGGTAGCCCGCATGGTCTTTTTACGAATATACTTAACATCAGTAATCCTGCTGTAAGACTTTGAACATCTCCAAACATCCCTACAAGGGGGAAGCATCATACCCTGACCCAGAGCACAGGACAGAACCTTACATTTTTGCCCAGACTAGAACTAACACACCTAACCCAGGTGTATTATTGCCGCCAGTATGGTATGCACACTTGGGACTGGAGTTATCATAGCATACTGGGGTCTAGAGACTGATATGCATACTGCCCCACATCAGTTGGGACAGCAAATACCAAGAGATTTGCTAAGCTCCCCACAGGCTGGAGACATCAGGATTGGAAGTCCCTGCAATGAGACACCTTCATACAAAAACGCTTATGCAGAAGTGGAGACCTGCCAGTTTAGATCCATGGGTTTTGCTACACTAAGGGTGGATTTGGTCACAAGCCCTTCTATCTTTCAAACCTGAGAAACTATGAATTGAGTTTGAGGAGTGTCTCTGTCAAGTCCTACACATATACAGCACACGTCATGGGAAAGGGAGAATCAATGATGTTTTTGAGGTGAGGTATCTACTTTGTTCTCTGTTTATCACCACTTTATTCATATAAATAAATTGGGTACCAGACCCAAGCAGTCATAGTATAGCAATGAATAGTAAAGTGTGCAGGAGGTTTCCGGGGTGCTATCATTTCAATACAGAACTGTATTATTGAGTATGGGGAACTTATATTTGGTAATGATAGAAATGGGCTTTGAAAGACTTTACGCAGTCTGAAATACCTGAAAGAAGCCAGCTCTGATCAGAGCTCAGATTAATAGACTTTTAAACATCTTGCAGCAAGTGAAAACCACTTCCTTTAAACTCACCCCCAGTCATTTCAATAATACATGCAGCAAACAAAAAAGAAGCAAACCCTAAATTCTCCTGAGTTACAAGGTTCCAGTTATGTACTTCAAGTTACATAAAGCAAAATACCTACCTAGGTCTGCATAGTTAGACTTGCAAAACTGCTTGCGTCCACAGAAGTACAGCTGGAAGTCAGGTTCATTTGACCTGCGTAAAGTGTACCCATTTTCAAGAGCAGCGAAGGCGTCACAGGTATAGCGGTAGGTGATGAAACCATAGTTGTCTCTGCAATTGAAAAATACAGTTATGAAAAAAGCTAAAAAGAGTTAATGTGCATTAGTGTAACCCATTCCTGAAAGAAGGAAATTCCAGGAGATCCAGCAGAGGAAATGCCAGAAGTACTGCATCCATTTATCAGCATGATTGTCCTGTCATGCAGCTAAATACTTATTTCTGGGACAGGAAATCTCAACTAGCAAGATTAATAAATAAGGATGAAAGAAAATAAATAAGGTTTTGAACTCAGCATGTCGTCTGTCACAGCACTTACATTGGTAACTCCCATACCAGTAATCCTACTGCCATATTTTTTTTACTTATGGCAGCTCTCAAACAAGAAGTAATCTCAAAAGTTCTTACCCATCATCCCGCAAATTTACTGTGCACTCCTCAATTTCACCAAAAACTTCAAACCGGTCCCTCAGTTCTGTTCGGGTTGTGTCAGGTCTGATTTTACCCAGATAAATCACACGGTGTTCTTCCTGTTGAGAACAGCAACGAGAAAGGCATATTGTTAACAAAGGTGCAATAGAGATTAATTTATACATATATGCATGCAAATACACACGCACGGATATGCAGAGGATGCATAATTATAGTTGCAGTCTCTTCTGGAAGACCTACAGCATCTTGCTAGCAAGTGAAATAGCTCTCTTCTGGAAAGCATCTAAGGTATTTAAATGGCACTACATTTGTCAGGTGGTGTGCTCCTGGAGGGTTTCACTGCTTGCTGTCACTGCTCTGCCATACGCTGTCAGACAGTGTCCTTTGTATCCTACTGAATCTTCTCCCCTTTCACCATTTCTACCACTTCCCCTCCAGGACTGTGAACTCTTCCAAATCAGGAGCTCCCTTTCTTTTGCCATCTATACAATACTGGGCAAAACCCATCTTGGTTGTAGAGTAGTATAAAAGTAACACATTAATTGTGTAAATGTACCAAGACATAACCAAATGTATTTACAAATGTAACATTATAAACCCAGATAACTTAACAGCTGATTCATCCTGCAATCAGCTGTTCCACAATAATCTATACATTAAAATAGAGGGAAAACTGTTAGGGGTCCACAAGACAACCTTTATTAAAGTAAGTATTTCTGGAGGGAAGGCAGGACAATAAAATACATCTTGTGGTCACCATTACCTTTTGGTTTCTTTGGAAAAAAGCCTAACTGAAGTCCCTGATTTTTACAGGCTAGGGTGTCATTTTCATATTCCTTTGACAGCTGGAGCAAAGTATCAAAGAAACTTTTAAAGCAATTGAGTTGCGGTCACATCCTTCCTTTCTGAGTAGAAATGCTCAGCAGAATGACAGAAGGACTAGGAAACCCTGCAACACTTTGCTGAGGAAAGAGCCATTCAGTGAGCTGCAAGCAAAGCAAAAGGCAAAAAGAGATCTTCAAAACACTGACCTTAAGGTAATGAGGGCAAAGAAGCACCAGCTACATAAGGCTTGGGTGCTCAGCCTTCCTGTCTCAGATTGCCTCTGGCCTGAAGAGCCCTGGCACTACTGGCCACCTGCACATTTGTCCCATAAATCGAGCTGCCACCACCACCACATTCTCAGCTGGCGTAAATCTGTCAGTCAGTGGAGCAATGTCAGTTTAAACCATCAGCTGTGGCACCTGAGACTTCTCAGAATTTAAGTGCTGAATGCCAAAGGAGCTATACTGACTGTTGAGAATTCATGACTATTGTAACCTGGAGGTGCCTATAGGCTAATGGCACCTCAAGTGTATGATGCAAAAGGCTCTAGGGATTTAAATATAGATTTGCATTCCTGCTCAGAAACATCCTAGCCTGGAGAGACAGGTAGCTTATAGTGTTACCATTCAGATAGAGCACTAAATGTATCTTTTCCACGAGTCCCCACAGAGGTGTAAGGCACTAGTCATTCTTGGACCGTGGACAATGGGACCGAGATCAGACCAAAACACATGTAGAAACAGAAATAATACCCGTGACTCTTTACTTGTCTGAGAACTCATTTGAGATAAAGGGACCATCAGAACTCTTAGTTACGGGGGCCCAAAATCTTGACTCCCTGTTCTCAGGAAAGCACTCTGATGTCAGGAACGTTTAAATGCAAAATAAATAAAGAATTCCTCCAATAGGAAGCTGAAACTAATATATCTGCCTCCCAACAGAATCTCTTTCTCACTAGCACACTCAGTCAACTATTTTCGCTTATTTTTCCTGGCCTCACAAATCTCAGGGGTTCAGATCCAGTTAATCTAAGCTCCTGAAAAATGGAAGCGGGCTCCAGAAAAAAAAAAGGGGGGGGGGGGGATTAAAAAAAAAGCATGAGCTCCAGAAAATAAAGAAAATAAAGAGTTACAAAAATCAAACACTCCTACTCAAAAGCTCTACCCACTAAGGTATGGCTCAAAAAGTGACCACTGGAAGCATCTGGGTCCTTTGTCACTCCCTGGTTAGCCCAGCAGAGTCCCTGGTTGCTCTACCGAAGCATGTGTGTGGTCCAAAAGCTGCCCTTGCTCTCTGCCATGGCAGTGCAGTTTGGAGAAGCTAGCATGACTGAAAGAAGGACAACTGTGCTCGTGGGTTCCCATAAATTTAGGAAAGAGGGGTACTCTACAGAGAGTTGTTGCCTTTTGTCTCTACTGTGTCCCAGTCCAAAGCCCTAATCCTCCCAGAGTAGTTTGGGTAGGGCTTCTGTGAACTAGGGACTGCAGAGTACAAGAACAGAAATCTGCATTTCTTCCATTTTCTCCATTCTAATTCTGCTTACTTTCAGTATGGTTGGGTGCCATAAACTTCAAAAACAGGAAGATCTGCATATGCACAGTAATTACTTTTTCAGACTGTTTTACCAAATCAAGGATTTAACCGCACTGAAACACTTGATAAGAAACAATTCCATTGATACTTACTTGCTAGTGAACCTAAATGACTGACCAGATGGAGCAGAACATAACATAGCAGACTGTCTAATATACTTTAGCTGAGATAATACATCTCAAATGAAAAAACATAATGTTTCACTCACTGACATGGAGATTGTTATATTACAGTGATGGAAATAACTATTACATGCTCTTCCGTGTCTGTGTGCATGCCTGTGCAATTTTTCCTTCTTCTATCCATCTAATAACCTTTATATCTCTAATATCCGTTTAAGACAACTGTAATAAACCAAAAGTGAACAATTAAAAAAAGCCTGTTAAACTATCATTAAGGGAATACGTTAAACCTGCAACATTAAGGAAATTCAAATTTGAAGCTGAAATGCACCATATGTCCTCAAATGTGCACACATGAGAAGATATGTTCAAGTATTTCTTTTAAGCAGAGTGCCATGATAGTATGAGATATTGGAGAACACAGGATTTATTCAGTACTGTCTCGGTTAACTTCGGTTTATTTAAAGCAACTAAGAAAAATGTATTTGTATTCACAGACACACCTGCCTTTTATTCCCATTAATAATAAGAGCTATAAAAGCCTAACAAAATTACAGTATACCTCTAAATGTTAAAGACCTTTATTTTATAATAAGTTACATGCATAATTCCATATGTGCATATTAAGTATGCTCTTTACTGCACTTGTTAGAGGAGATGATATATGACTTGGCAATCTAGAGAATGGCAGAGAAAAGCTTTTGTTTGTAATGTGGGCAAAGGGAACTTGCAGGAAACTCCAGAAGATACTGTTCCTATTTCCCTCCCAAAGGTGCTGATGAATTATTTTTCATCATAAGAAGATTTAAGTGTAGTTCATTACTTTGCCAGGTAAAAAAAGGTGGAAGGAAAACTCCAACCAACTCCCTCAGGCCCAGCATGTCTGTGTTCTTTTGGTTTATCTAAAGCTCCTTCTTCATAATCTTGCTCTTTCTTCCTTGCAGTAACACATTTGAATAGGTAGATGTGGCAGAAAATCTCAAGACTGAAAAACAGTACTTCAAGGCTCAAATGAAAATACTAAAGTATTAAAATGTCACAACTTGAGAAAACAGGACCAGGATACGCCTCACGCACCTAAGGCTCAATAAAGGGAACACCTCATCCTGCAAAACGCCCGCTGATGCTAAGGATCTTTTTGTCTTGCGAAGGCTTACTCCAAAACTTTTGTTTCCCTTCCTCATTCTTAATCCTTTATTTCTCAAGGAACTAAATTGCAGACCACTAGGCATATTAGTTTTCATGTGTTTTTGTACTAGGCTTCTTCACTCAACATTTGTCTGCTTTTCCTGCCTGTGCTTGCTGCTAAGCAGGGTCTGTGGGAACTGAAGGCAGCCACTCCAGAGGTAAGTCATACAGCAGTGCCCAAGATCAAGGCCATCAAGAAGAGCAACGACCAAAAAACTCCAAACTAAATATACAACATACATTGGATCCTTCATTAGTGGAAATGCACTCCATTATAGGCTGACTCTGGTTTTAGACTTTAGAAGAGCCAAGCACTCATTTATGAAACCACCTGTCTCCTGCCTTCCTGTTGTAAAGCAATTTATTTTCTTTGAAACTGTGTTTCTTTCCGCTGCAGTGGTCTCACAGCACATTTATCCTCTTACGTCCGTAAGCTCTCTGGGACAGGGACTCTTGATACTTGTCTCATGGAGGCTGTCAGCACTTAGAAATGAAAAGTAGTAATGTTAATAGTAATGTTCTACTTGGGTTTAAAATCTGATTTTGTTGTACCTCCTGGCAGCAGTCAGCCCACACAGCAAATGAGCTGCAGGGACAATATAAGTCAGTATCATGGCCAGAGCAGCAGAGTAGCAGAGATCCAGACCGCCAAGCTGCTCGTCAGACAGATTAACCTCCCAGCGCTGGCGCACCATGTCAATGGGGAACCATGAACCGATGACTCCAGAACTGAAATGTATTAACTGCATTTCTGATGCCATGCATTGGAAAGTATTTGCAGCATGGTCTAATGTGCTGCTGAAGTAAAATCCTGCATAATTCAGAAACTTCTTGGACTGTATTTTGAAGAAAAAAGGGGCCCTCAGTCTTCTTGCCCAATCACGATGACCAGCCTAGTTGGGGATGAATCCTGGTTTCTACAAGGCCCTAAAGTAGACTGTCCTGTCCTGCATTTTCACCTCAAGTTTCACAATGAATGTGTCTCTACTATGGTCTGGTGAGCACTACAAAGTTACCAAGTCTTGGTGGCAGACCATCCTTATTTTCAATGAGGCCCCATTCTAAAACAAAATAGGGACCCAGTGAAACCAATCAAGATCAGACTAAACTATGCTAAGACTTGCTAAGTTAGCAAAGGCATCACTGTCAAAAATATGAAATGAAATGAATGAATAACAAAAGTATTTTTCTTACTCTAACTGAAAAATATCTTGTGGGCTCTGCCCTCATTTTTCAAGTATGACTGCTCAAAATTAGGACCTCAATCCAGAAAAAAGGCACTCAAACTCCAGTAACTGGAGAGGGGACGACGAACAGGTGAAAGACTATCACATTAACTTTTGATGTCAAGCCACCTGTATATAGCTCTAAGTCTAGACAGGAATTCAGGAATCCATTCAGGGAAATGACAGCCCAGGCTTCCAGCTGATCTGAAGCTCGTGCAGTGAAGGTGGTGTGTGCAGGACTGAAGGGGTGGCCATTTAAACACATAGCATGAGTGCAGGCTTCTACAATAAGCCTCCTCAGCATTCTGCCAGTGTGCCTTCACATCTACCAAAATAGAAGCTGCCTGCACAATCAGAGGGCATTGCTTCACATAAAGTTTTGACAGATCAAAACATGTGAAATTCTCCCTCATTTCTTTTTCCTAGGTTTCCCCACTCTCGTTGTCACATGGAGACAAATTCTAGATATTGAACCAATAATACCTGATGGCTTTTAGCTCAGTCATAACTTCTCTTCCCTTTCCACTGTGAATCCTTTGTACAAGTAACTCCTGAGATCATTGCACCGTGCTTCTCAGAAAGAAAAGCCACTTGCCCTGTGTAACACCTGAGGCATTAGTACTGCCTAATCTTTGGGCCCCTCTTTTAACAATATCTGGAGGTACGCTCCCATGAATCAGTTCTGGCAGCATGTGAATGGGCTAGAAAGAAAATTAAAAAAAATCCTCAGTGCAGATAGCAAAGAAACCTAAATTTATGGGACTGTCAAATAAGTTCAAGGAAAAGAGAGACAAGATCCTTGTGGCTGAACAATAAATGAGTTGAGTCACTCAAGAAAGAAAAGAGGAACACAGAAGAGTTCCATAAGCCAAAAGGAGTAAGAAAAGGGGTAGAGAATGCTAGAAATAAAACAAATTTTATCACTAACTTCATCGGATCAGGGCTTTCCTTTCTCTGCTCTCCCCTAAACCTACTTATCTGCACAGGGAATAAACTGTACAGATTTTTAAAGTGAAAGTGTTGACAGACTTTGGATAAAGAAGTTAATAGGATTTCATCTACATCTCCTGCAGCTCTTACACAGGTGACTGGATTTTAAGTTTTTGCCATGTTCTGCTTATAGAAATATATTTTTCAGTTCTGATTTATTTATGTTTATTAAGAAATAATTTAATTCATGAAGTTAATTATCATGACAATGCTCACTTTAGAAGGAAAATAAATTCATCCTTGGTTTGGAAGCGCCTAAAATTTTTAACAGAGGAAGTTACAATGCAGCATAATGAGAGCTTTTTAAGTTTCTTTTCTTTCCTTTTTCCTTTTGTCTTGGTTAGCTACTTACCAAACACTTGCTTGTTTTAAACTAAATGAAATTTTCTACCTCCTCAGTAGGAGTAATGTTTATTTATACCAGTAAGGTACAGAGATTGAGGAGCAGCAAGATACATCCATGACAGAGGTCTGCTTGAATCTCTAATTTGTGTTAGGTCTAAGAGAGAACTGCCAGTATAAGTTACAATCACTGGAAGGTAGTGCTCATCTCTAAGCAGGTGGAAGCCAGATATTTTAAAACTAACTGCAACAATTGACTTAAATATAGCCCTATCTGAAGTCAAGCAAAATCATTCCATTGCCTTCACTGAGTTTCAGATCAGCACAGCAGAGCATGTTATAGCTCTAAATCTCATGCTTTACAAAATACACCTACCACCCACACTTTGTAGATAGGGCACCTGAAACGGAGAGACGTGGAATGATTTGATAAAGCTCACTAAGAACAACAGCAGCAGAGTCAAAAATCAGGAAATAAAAGTGTCTATTTCCTTCCCAGAACTTCTCGCTGCTGTAAACTACACCAGTCTCTGTCAATCTCTACACACACCCAGTTCTGTAGGTGCAAGTTCTAGGAGAAAAGCTGTCAAATAAGTGACAAATCACTTTTTACTACAAAGTTCACTAAAGGCACTGGAAAAAAGACCTATTAATTTTGGTGAGCCCTGGACAAAACACTAAGGGAAAATCTGAAAATGAAGTGTCCCAGTTTGTACCAGTTCATGAAAGAGCCAGAGTGCTGCCAGAGCGCTGCCAGAGCAGCAGTGAAGGTACAACTGAATGGAATAAGCAGGACAAAGAAAACCAAGCAGAAAAGTCAGAGTGAGACATCAAATGGGCCTAGCAACTACAAGAAGAGTCCAGATTTACAGCAGCTACCAATTTAAATCACACAGTTGCCAATGGGGAACTAAAAAGTGGCAAAAGCCACCTGTCCATAAAATAGCCATTCTTCTGTCCTACTGCTGCAACAGCCAAGAGAGTTGCTCATGCCCACACGTGTATTTCCTTCGCCTCCAGTATTTCATTTGGTTCACACGGAACACTGATGAACAAAATAATTAAATAATAACACTCTCATTATGAAAGGGCTTGTGTTAAGTGACATTTTTAAATTGCATGATGTCTTCAGAATATTTATTTTGCTATAAGTAACTTAAAAATTAACTGAGTCATGGACAGAAAAAAGAAATTAAACTCACGCCTTTGTATCCCAATTTTGGATTCTATTATCTGCACTCTCTGTATAGACAATTACAACTACTATTAAAGTCCAGTGATCTGTATGTAAGCTGAATCCTATATTGTTTATGTAAAAAAACAGAAACACAGAAAATAGGCTTTGATTACTGGCACTCTGGTAGGTGATATATAGTGTTAAATGCAGGTTCACTAGTAGATCTGTATAAGAATTATACAATTTTAATTGACTATTTTCTGGAATGAAACCTTTTTTTAGTAAGCCCTTTGTATCTGCTGACTGTGAAAAACTCAAAGAGTTCATTTACAGAACCTGAAAAAATTAGTACTGTAACATCAAAACACTATTATAAAAAGACATATTTGCCTAAAATTCAAAATATGAGAAATAATGTAAGCAGATTTTTGTATTTCATATTTTTTTATAAAAAAGAAGGAAAATAAAGTCTGAGTTCTCATACAAAAATCTATGAAAAGAAACAGAAATCTATTTCAAAATGAAAGTTATCTTTGCAGTGCTTACAATTGCTTTCTGCCTCTGCCTCTCCCTTTGTTTGGCCCTTTCACATTCCCGTTTTTCATACTCTTTGCGGTATTCTTCCCTCTTCAGCCTTTCATGCTGATATTCCTCATAGCTGTCGTATCTAGGAAACATAACTTAGTCATTAAATCAAGCACCTGTATTTGTGAAAGTAAAATTAGTAATACAGTTTCTGGAATTCTTCATTATCTCTTGAGAAGCAGCGGCAAAGCAAACCAAAAGCAGGCAAAATGCACTACCTGGGTCTGTGGCTGTACGGTGATCTGGATCGCGATCTTGCACGTACGGGAGAACTTCGGTATGCTCGGTGTCTACAGTGGCTGGACTCATAATAGCAACAAGATCTGCAGGAAGAAACATATTCACCTCTGTCATTCAGTTCGAATCTACTGGCACCATTTTCTATCTCATTCATGAACTTACTATTTCTTCTAAGCTACCAGTGAGATTTTCCAGTGACAGTTTGCGATCTCCTAGTCAACTAAGGGGCCTCAAGTGATTTCCCCCCATGCCCTTCTGTAATGTTCCTTATTGAGGCTAATACAAAGCAGAGAGTCAGCCACTGTCAACTTCATCTGATAGGGACTGCAGCTAGATTGGCACCAGGCAACTCTCAGATAATGGGAAAGGTTAGTTGTGTACATCTCTCACTGACTGCTCTGCTGCTCACTTCACTGGCTCCACTCAGAAAGTGTAAACTTGGCAAATTTAAGGGTAATGGCAACAAGTGTTTCTGTAGCAACACCTTCAGAGTTAATCAGCTCAGGAGCAAAAGAATGAGAGTTGCACTGGATTAAGTTTTTTTGGTTTTTTTTTTTCTTTCTTTCTTTCCTTCAGGTTGCTTTATGGTTTTGCTGTTTTCCTTCTTAATTAGCTATGATGATGATACATGAATTTGCCGTACTGTACCTTGAAGAGGATCTACTACAAGGCGACCTTGATCTCGATCGGGAATATGGAGAACGGGAACAAGACCTGCATTGAGGAAAGGACCTTGACCTAGAGCGTGTCCTTTGGGATCTTTGAGAAAATAAGGATTTGGGTGGAGACACTGAATCTCTGCATGGAGAGTTAAAAGAAGAGCAAGAAGGCGATACATCAAATAATGAATATGCTTGTGTCCCATCCCAAGGGTAGCGTAGTTTATCACTTTCATCTTCACTGTCATCAAAGAGATCATCCATTGCTAGTCCTGAATTTATAAACATAGGTAGTTTGGAGAATTGTTCATTACTGTAATCACTGTCCCTTAGTTCTCTGGTCTTATCTGCTTCTTCATCAAAAACAGCTTGGCTGGGGTGACCAAAATGCTTATTCAGTTCAGCCCGAATTTCCTGGTCTTGCAGCTGTTTTCTGTTATTACCATGGGATCCCTGCTTACTTGTCTGTAAAGTCTCTTTCTTGAAATACTGGTCTTGTTCTAAAGAAGAACAAATCTGACATTGCCACCCAGGTGAAGAATCCTTAAATTCAAGTTGTCTGGAGTCCTGAAGTTCCTGGGATATTTTAATGTGTATTTCCGATTTTGAATTCACAGATTGACAGTAGTCATGGTCACCAAACAGCCGCAAACTGGGCCGTTTTGTTTTTCTCTCCTCATGTCCACTGGACAGTACTGTAGTCTTGCTAAGCTGTGCGTACAGCTCAGACTGTTCTGGACCCTTCTTGATTGGGTTATTTCCTTGAGAACCGGAAGACTCACTATAGCGGGGTTTTTTGGAAGGTGATACAACAGTCTTGCATGATGACTTCAGCTTAGGTGAAGTCCTAAAAGGATTATCCTGGTTGGCTTTATGAGGAGGGGTTGTAGGTGGAGTTAGGCCTAAGGAGCAAAAAAGGAGGAACAGAATATATTTAAGCACACATACAACATTTATAAGGGCAGCTCATGTGCTTCTTTAAAAGCAGATACAAAGCAAGATCCATTCTACGTCACATTAATTTAACGCTACTAATACTGGGAATAAGAGCATTTAGGATGTGAGACACCAAAGATCTGGTAACAACAATAGCAACAGTACTAATGCATTGTCATTAATCTTCAGCATCATTTCTGCCCCTCCCCTTGCTCCGTTAACATCCACCTCTCTCTGTAGATTTTCATAGAAAAGATCAAGAGATAAAACCCAAAAGACTTTTTGTTAAGATACAAAAATCAAGTCTGGCACTGTCAAAAACCTAAAGAAACTAGCAGACAAAAACCTGAATAAAAGCAGCCTGAGAAAATTAAATGAGTGCTACCAAAGGAACCTCAGTAGAACGGAGAACTTGAATGTGAAGTACAGCAACTCTACAATTCAACTGCAATGACTCTTTGTCTCTACAGTTCATTAACTTAGTAAGCCATTGCTAATATAGGTACAATACAGTCTTGTAACATAACTAATACGTTTTGCCTGAAATGTCATTCTGCAACTGAAATCCAAGTGAACAATAGGACACCTGCAACTGTAAAGAACCATTGCATTTAGAACCAAGTATAAGTGAGAGTTATGAAGCAGGGAGTCAAAGTGAAACAGGTAAAGTCTTCAAAGACAAAAGATACCGCTAACTACCAGGATAGTTTACATAACTGTAATAGATTATATCAATATGGTGAGACAAAACTGCAGGAAGAACTACAGCCCATTCCAGTAAAACCTGGGAGCTGAAGCAGCATCTTCCAATTATTTTTATATGGGTAAAATATAACTCTCAGTATTTTCTGTGGAAATCATAGAATTTCTTCAGACTTTACAAAAGGGTAACACAGGACCCCAGGGCAGAGTAACAGCAAACTGTAGCCACTGTTCAGGAAGCAATTACCCTCCAGGAAGGTACTTGGCATGTTGTGTTTGAAAAATTTGTTTCGGTCCAATTGAACCCAATGTAATTTAGAAACATGTATGTTTAAAATTAAACAAATTAGACTGAGATTAGGGAGTTCTCCTAGATAATCCAGACCATTCTTAAGCATACCAGAGGCCTGATCCTGCCCAGGATTTCTTCTTCTGGCCCAAGCATTGAGCTTTCCATTACTTCCTTAGCAAGAATGAAGAGAGGGCAGGCACACTTACAGGAAATGTGTATTTCAAACACAGCTATAGAGTACTGTTTTGTATTTTTAACCATGCAATAGAGCTCAGCAGATCAATGCAAATGGAACATGTTTTATAGTGTTTCGCTGTAAAGAAGTAAAAACGTCCATCAATGCATAGTGCTCCCTAAGGAGCATAAATGGAGACTGGGAGTCCCATTGCATTAGCTGCAATGAATTTGTTTCAGAAAAAAAGAACATAGGAGTACCAAGGCATGAATACTTGATGTGAGAGAGAAGCTTGAGTTTCTCTGAATATTTGGAAAAAACGGTTATGAGCTACCTGTGGCTATGTAAACACTTTGCCTAACGCCACCACTGTCAGGGAAACTAAGGCAAAGATAATGCCACCTAAAATTCTACCTAAAATTCTAAAATGTTACCTCAAAAAAATTTAATAGTGGAAAAAGGTTTGTGCAAAGTCATCACTGATAGACTGTTTTCTTTGAGTTCTCAAATTTTTCTCCCCAAAAAATTCACTTATGTCAGCCAGATGTATTTCACACCTTATCCACCTCCTCAATGAATTCTCAGTAAAATGAAGAGAACACTCCTCTTCTAAATTCAACAGTAATAGTTTCTGGTTAAAAGATTCAAGAAAGATTAATGCAAGAAAAGGCTGTTTTCTAGCTAAAAAATTTAGAACTGTCACCTTTACTTATGAAATTATACAGCCCATGAGAAGCTCTGGGGTTAGTTACTGATTTTTTTGGATGGAGTTTTAAAGAAAGAATGAAGCAAAAATACAACCACTCCCTACTAAACACGCATATTTAAGAATTTCAGGCAAGGGAACCCAGAGATAATCCAATATTCAAAGCCCCAGCAGGAAGCTAGCTAAACACAGAGCACTACAACTTCCAGAAGCCCAACAAGGAGTCCAACAATCTTTGTGGGGGGTTGGGGGGGGAACCCCTATCAAAAAAACCTTCGCAAAAGTACAGACTGAGCTGAATTTACTGGCACTTCTGTTGCTGGCAGAACTGTGCTGGGAACAGCCTAAAAAGGGCTTCCTCGTGGCATTCTGGCTTTTTTCCTGGTTTTCAGCAGAAGCAGGAAGTACACAAGCAAGTAGAAACAGATAAAAGTTGGAAAACGTTCATTTAACTTTTGAACAAACCTCCCTCAGGGGATAGAGAAGGGAGGGAAGTTTTGAATTCATGTCACTGCTACGGAGTCCACCTTCAGTGTGTCCCATGACCAATCTCCGAACTGTGAACTTTCAGAAAACCTGTTGGCTGCACACTTGTTCATCTTCACACTAATTCCCAGTAATCTTCACCGAGGGCCACGGTCCCACATCAATGGCGTTCAATATTCTATAATACTTGGATTATTTCTGGTGCTGATTTCTCCACCAATGTGTACATTTTAGCGTTGACAGTACAAGGTATATTGTGTGCTCTCTCGAACTTAGCAGGTTTTGACAGATTTATGGAAGGACAGATGGCCATTACGGGCTGAAGGCTGACAAGAGGCAGTTCAGAGCATTGTTAACACACTTGCACAAACTCTCAGCAGTGCAGCGCTGTGCAGAATGTAATTCAGACTATAGCTTTTTTATTGCTGCCTATTTTCTTTTGTCAAAAGAGCCTGCTGTGCACAGCAACAAATGGCTGCCATTACCCAGAATGTAATGGGTGTCAGACAAATCACGTAACACAAACAATCAAGAGTATGTAGGTCATATTTCAACAGAGCACAACCTTAGCAATATTTATGATTACTGCATTGAAATGTGCTCTATAATAAACAAGTACCTCTACATCACTCACACTTATGTACTTCTGCACAGCAAATCTGTTAGAAGTGGTACATACTCTGCAATCATCCTCCTTAAACAGTCTTTTTTCTTTTTAAAGTAAAAGGCAAGTGTTTTTTCATGACATGCTATAAAACCATTTTCTTTGTAGGGATTTTTCTTTAATTGAATGGCTTTGGTAAATGGTACGTTTGCACTTTGCCTTGCTCTGTCTACATACTTCGAACTCACTTGGTGATCTTGTGCTTGAAAGCAGCGTACATCAATTTGCCAGCACTGCTGCCAAAGGAGCACCATCTTCCCTGCATCTGTGCAACAAAAGCTGTTTGCATGCGTGTCAACTCTGCCACCCTGTCTGAGCAACTTTCAATAAAGTTCTTGGGAGAGTGAAACTACTTTTGATACATTCCAAACCACTAAAAAATACCCTTAGTAACTCATTTAGCCTGGCGAGGTTGATAAGCAGAAATCAGGGGAGAGTGCCGTTGCATAAAACATGACATCCTGACTTTTTAGGACTGATTTGCAATGCTCTTTTACATAGACACCGATATTTCTAGAACTCTACTGTAACCGTCAGTATTTGAAAGTCTGATGACGTTGTGCTTTGAGGGGGATGAGAACTAGTGTTGTTTGGGGAACCTTTCTACATGTGCACTGGGCTTTTGAGAGGCATGAAAATCAGCTTTTAAGTTTCAAAGTGAATTGTCATGGGAAACAATATTTAAGGCCACTTTAAACACTGAACACAAGGTAACAACTCCATTCAGTAAAAGAATCGGGAGAGCTTTTGTGTGGCACAAGTTTGCAGAAGCCAGGAAAATATAATAAAATTAAATAGCCATCATATAATAAAAAAACTACATGCTTGTTGAGTATTCAGTTTAATCCTGTTGTCAGCGCTGCAGAGAATAAACAGAGACTCCTCGAAATACCAAATAATTTACTAGATTTTATTCCCTCTGGACAACTCTCTGTGTCTCACATCTCATTTTAACAAAAAACATTCTGAGGTCAAACAAGTTCTTATATAATAAGATTTTAAGCATTTGTTCTGACAACTAAGAGGTAACACAGATCTAGAGGTGGGCAAATAGCAGGGTGTAAGTATCCTCAAGGATGCTGATGAGTTACAAATCACTATTGAAGCTTATTGTGTTCATATAGTCCTTTCTGTTATCTTTTTGGAGAAATCAAATTTTGTACCCAATGAGGAGATGGGTCCTCAGGTAAATTACAGGAATCTGTGTGCAAATGAGAGACTTTTGACCCAAGTCACTTGTAGCTGGAACAGTTAAAAAACCCTTCAGTTATTAATGGAGCCTTAAGCATGTAATCTCCTTTCATGCATTTACATAGTGTCTTTGAGCATTTAGGAGTGAAGGTTTAAAAAGACACTGAGAGAACAAAGAGGGCTAAGTTTCAAACATTTAGAAGCCATGCCATCTAACCTCTGGCATTTAAAAGCTCAGCAGAAAGGCTAAGACAATCATTGAGGAGCCCTCTGTCATCAAGTTACACAGCCACCTCCAGAGGATGAGGCATCCTCCTAGGTCCTGTAGGCAGATGCCTCCCTCAGCCTGACTGGTAACAAAGAGGAAAGAGGTCTTCCAGTGACATAGAAATGTCCCATGTTCCTGGAAGACATTACAAATGTTCAAGGCCTGGCAAGGCATTGGCAATGCAGCTAGCTGTGGAAACCAAGGGAGAAGGACCTCTTGCAAGACTCTTACTCAGAGTAAGACTTGTCTTGCACAGTAATTTCATCCACTACACTATCACCACCTAGGACTCCCTCCATATAATGATGTTCTGTCCCACTTTCCTTAGAATAGCACTAGAAATCAAATCCAGAAGCTGGGATTTTAGACTGCAATGGACTCTACCTAGGCACCTCTACCACAAAGTGGTAGAATTCTTCTTTGTGGATTGAAAACACTTCAACAAAATATTTGTTCCTTGTAATTTGACAAATCAATGTTTTGACAGTTTTAGGGTGGACAAAGTTAGATTCATGACTACTAACAAATGTAAAGCAAGATATAGGATTGGAAAGAGAATAGTTTCAGTTTGACTTTAGATACATGAATCCAGAACACATGTGTGACGAAGATTGATGGCTCATGTGGGAATTGCTTTTATTTATTTATTTTTCTGCTCTATAGTTAATTCATCAGTGAGGGAACCAATGCTGTTTTCAGCAGAGAGATCAAGGGAGCTGCTATTTATATTAAAATACTTTGTGTTTCGATAGTGCAAGCGGCACTGCTAATGGTCTTTTCAATTCAGCAGTGAGATCAAGGCAACTCCTATTTAAATTATAATAAATAGTGCTTGTACAGTGCAAGCTGCCCTGTATAAGGACAATGAGCACTGCGGTTATTTGGATATAATTTGGAGTTGCTAGGGTCCCACTAAAGAACTCCAAAATGTTATTAATAACTACTGCCACTATTTTTGGGGGGGTTGTTGTTTTTTGTTGGATGATTGGTTGGTTTTTTACTGAAGTGGGTGTCAATTCTGCCATGATTTACTCATATATGCTGCAAGTTCTTCAGTACTCAAGGTTGTTTCTCTTAAGTACTTGTCTGCTTCTAGCCCAAGCAGACTCGTAACAAAGACACTACTGCAATACAAACGAGTTAAAAAGATATGCACAACCGCTCATCTTTTTATAGATTTATATGCATACATGAATATAAAAATAAATTCTATGTGCATATGAAGGCAGAGATTAATACAGCTACAGGGTGATGAAATACAGTCTCCTGAAACCTCCTCACTAGGCATTGTGAAGACTAGAGCAAGTGTAACAAGGAAGTCCAAAAGCCACCCTCATCTACACTGTTTGGTAACACTGCCCCATCTCCCTGCTCACACACACTTCACCAACTCATCCTCTTCCTCATCATCAGTTTATTTTCTACCTAGACTCTATTTGCTTCCAGAGGAGAAAAAAATAAGTCATGGTTTCATACTACAATATTCCTGTTCACAAATTCAGACAGTTGTGCTGTTTCACAGCTTCTGATGCATTTTTTAATACAGCAGTTCTCCTGTTTGTACTAAGACAACTAGAGAGCTGTTTTGTTTTCTCCTCTGTGCACAGCTGATGGAGCAAAATTAATCTGGTAATACCAACACCATTCCTGTTGCCATTATGGAGGCAATACTAGAGGACTATCCAGGGGTCAGACCGACTCCCAGTTTCTGTCTAGTCAGCTGATGTGAAGAGCAGGCTGCTGACTTTCTGGCTGGGAGAAAACACTGCTCCCTTCAGTGATTTCAACGGCCGCTTGTACCACTCTGCTGTAGTCACCTCATTTGCTCCTTTCAGTTGGCAGCACTAAGCACTGACTTACCAGTGTGCTTACAAATGGGCACTCTCTTGCAGATTTGCTCTCCAGTAATGATAAAAGAGGCTCCTCTGTGCTTATATCCTGCCATATACAGTCAATTTTGCCACGTTTATGTTGGTTTTGCAAAACAAAGGTGCATTGGAAGGATGCGTCCTTTTCTCACGAGAGAAATGATTAAGACTGTGAGTTTTCAAGAAATGGCAAGGGAAATGTGCATGTTTTAATGCTGAACTAATGAAGAAGTTTCTGAAAAACTGAAATGATGGATGTTGGGAGGTGAAAGCCCGAAGTACATACACAAATCTAGTGCCTGGGCCTGCTCTTGTGTAAAGCTGCCACTGAATTGAGAGGCACCAAGCTGATTTATGGTACCCAAAGACATATTTTGCAATGCCCTCCAAAATGCTACATATCACATAATTTATAATCTACTCTTATCCTGAGAGAAACACATCCCGAGCACATCTCTTATTTTTCAGTATTACACAGCTGAGAAAGAAAACAGTCTTGGCAATAGCTCAGGTGGAGCTCAACATGTGCTCTTGTGCTCAGTTCTGACCGTTTCAAGAAAACGAAGGGAAAGAGTTCAGAGGAAAGCAATAAAACTGAGTCTGAAGGAATTGTTTTAGCAGAAAGAAGAGCAGATGAATAAAATGAATGTAGTGGGTGATGCATGAACTAAACCAGCACGATTAAAAAAAAATCTAAAAATCCTCAAAAGGTACAAACACCAGGGATTTGAAAGGAGGAGGAGGATAAAGGGAGGTTGTGTGAAGTGTGCTAATGGAAGAAATAAAGAGCAAACAAGAATATAAAATGAATGCCAATTTTTAAAATTACCTCTAAGCTACACAGTAATTTTTCAGTGGTAGAGGAGAAAGCTGTTATTTGTGACACGTTAATCTAGAATTGACAAAGCACTGAAACATGCAGTAGTGTACAGCCCTAGACCAGCCTGGAGACAGACTGGATGACATAACTTTTCCACCTTTAACATCTATTACACTGTGCTGTGGGGTTTGTCTTTGAAAGATGGTGCTCAGCAGTACACAAATCTATGGGGAATTGGGGAGGTGTAACAGATAAATGGTTTCATTCATATTTTCCCAGAAATTATGCTCTCTCGTGCAGGTTTGGATCCATATTTCCAAACACCTTCCTTCTCAGGTAACTGGATAAAAAGTCAATGCTAAACTGCAGTGAGGTTAATCTACTGGAGACCCCTGTGAGATCTTGGTGGACATGTGGTATGTTAAAATGAACAAGCGCAAACACACAAGCCATGCTTAAAGGAAAAGCCAGCACTCCCCATTTCTCACCTGCAGTTCCAGAGAGTTCCACACTTAAGGTTTGTTCAATAGTCTTGTTCTCAAATGGGGAACCCTTGGGATCACTGGAAGACAGGGCACATTTATAAAAACAAGCTGAAATGGAGTTGCTGTAGCCAAAACCTATTGAAACCCCCTCCCTTTTATAAATGTTTGCACTTTTTAGTACTTACTTTGGTGACTCGGGCGTCAATGGAAGTGATAAACTTGTTGGTTTGGCTAAAGGGAAAAAGAAAATGATTATGGAATATTTAGACACTTTATAACATATACTAAAAAGATTTATTTTTATTTTGGTACTGGAAACCCTTGTTAGCTAGTTAGGGCTGAGCTCTGACAGTTCAATAGTCATTTCAGTGTATCTTAGATAAACAGGGAGACCCATCTTGAGTCCTTATTATTCGTACCAAAATGGCACCTAAATATCAGCAGTTATTTACATCAATTACTGTACCTCTGAAATACAGTATACAACCTAAATGCCAAGAACCTTTCAGGAGAACAGTGGTACATGTTAAAAATCAATGAAGAACTCTACAGAATACACTGCAGAAGTGTTTTTTTCTCAGAGTTAATTTAGACAACAGTTCATGTTTTATTTGGAAACAGAAGCAACAGAATAACTATGAGGTAACAGAACGTTATGAATATTCAGTTGATTTTACTTCTACAATATACAATTTTATATATAGCACTGAGAATAGGTTGTTTATATGAGGCCAGAGTCCAACCAGTTATAGTCCAAATTTCTGCAAATTATCCTGCAAACTATGACAAGTCACGGACGTAGTCACAGATGGTTAAAAATGGGGTTGGGGTTAAAGCTCTTAGCACTACAATCCCAACATACACAAAAAACAAAAGCTCTAGCTATAAAAATACAAGTCTTTGTAGCTTTTGTACATGTAAACTTGTATTTTCCCAAAGCAAGTCAAGAACTAGGGTATTGTAATACAACTATTATTCCTTTAATTGCCAATAAAGTGTTTAAAAATTAAGAATACTATTACTTGCAAATTTTACTTTTCAGAAGTTAGATTGATGTTTAAACGCAGAGAGCATTGTACCAAGAACAACAGCAGGGGATCTCTTCTGCAGATTAATTACTTAAGACAAAATGTTCCCCTTGAACACTCCTGCACTGCAGATCTTTTGTCCAGAGTGTCACTACCGTCACTACCGCATATTTCGTATTCATTTCAGGCTTGGAGCTCCCATCAACATTAAAGGATTTTATATGCAAATTGATTACTTTTAAAAGCTCTAGAGCATTCTTGAAGTAATATTACGGGTTTTTTTAAATTAACTCAATTCTCAAGAGATGCATATTGTTTCTCCTCCTCCCCACATGAAAGTTAGCAATGGAAGCTGAGGTGTTCACCTCAGCTTCACCTTCCTCAGAAGTCACTGTTGGAGTGAGGAGATGCACCTCAACGAGTTACTTGTCTGATCCAGCACTGCTGCTGATTTCTGCATAAAACCAGGTGCAGTAAGACTGAATGTTACCGGACAGACTTTTTTGTGTATTTTTTATACATCTAGGGATACTAATGTTTGTCCATGGCTACCTAGATGTAAAAATGGCTTAAAAAACCACAGACCTTACAGTAAGGCTCTGCGATAAAAGTTTTATACAAAGGCTTCCACTTTTTCTAAGAGGATAAAAAACTACATACTCTTACTCAATTTAGGCTTTCTAAGGAAGTTGAATGCATGAGTGTTTTAAGCCTATAAAAGTCTCATTCTAGCTCTCATTAGTCCCACAGAATAGTCCCACATAAGAATACAGACATAAAATCCTGAAGCACTGAGGCACCATGCAAATCTGCCAGAGATGGGCACAGAACCAAAGCGTTATCTCACACTCGTATGTATTCATTTCAGGCAGATATCACTGAGCACTCCCACTGAGAAATTCGCATACCAAAACATCCATCAGCTTTTCTTACTGCTAGGCAAGGGCTTGACCAAACAGTATTCCTGCAAAAGATTCGTCCTCACACACAGCTATTGATAGTGTAAATATTTAGCAAAGACTCTACCATTTTCCACGGTGCTTGTTTATTAAGAGTTTCAAGATATACTGTGGCATGTTTGTTTGCTTGTTTGTTTGTTTTTCTTTTTGAAAAGGGTTCATATGAAGTTGCTTGTCCCTGTAAAGTGAAAATGTTCAGGTCCAAAAGAACTAAGTTTCCTCACGGGCAAATTTCACCCCAAACCCGCAGATGATCTTTGGCATGAATAGGTTTGTGGACATTCCTGTGGGTTTGCAATATGTTTGCAAAAGTAACCCCAAAGGAACATACCGTTTGACTTATGCTTTGCGAGCTTTCCCTAACTTTGAAAGAAAATATCAGACCCTGATTATTTTTTAAAACAGAAAGTCGATTTTCTCGTATCTTTGATTAAATATATGAACAAATGACTGCACATCTGCAAATATCAGTTAACTTTGCAAGGTTGATTCTCCCTGAATTGACTGTCCAAGCAGAAACCATTATATTCTTGTATTTGTATTATCTACGAATCTATTGATATTGCAATCATACATTGGTGTATGAAGCAAATTCGATCAAAAAATCCCCACATTTCAGAAGCCTGTAAATTGAACTGTAGAAACTAAAGAACAGAGTAGTTTGTCTCTGCCTGCAATTTCACCTGCAATACCACCAAAATCACAGTCACCTGTTAAACACTGGTATGCTAGCTATATGTCCCTTTGGACTTTCCCAACCGCTCCTTTCCTGCTGTTTCCACAACCCAACGTGCATGCTTTGTTGCACTGAATCTATACAATTGCCTCAGCTAGGGAAAAAATGCAGCTCTGATCTGAATAGGAAGATTTTATTAATCCACATTTATGAGAGTGTGCACATATATCCACACATATGTATAATATACGTATGCATATAGTATGTTATACACAACATATCTTATCTTGCATCACCTTAACACCCAACAATGCTAATAAAGTCCTCTAACTTCTGGCAGGTCTGTGTTTCAGTACCATTGCAGTATGAGACCCAGGCTTTAGACATACAGTTCAGTCTGGGGTTTGCTGTGAAGCAGACTGCTGAAGCCATCCAGAAGGAGTGGCAGTTGGCACCCAAGAAGCTCTAGGGGAAGCTGAATTTCTTTCTTAAAAGAAATATTTTTCAGAGAATTTGTGATAATAATGGGGAAAACTGTACTTAGGATGTCAGAAAGTACAGCTGCGAAAAGAGGATTTAGTGGCAGGAAGGGAAGTTCATTTTTATTAAGTTTTCCTGTATTTCCTAATGAAAAGTGAAAAATTAGATTTGATGGGGGTTGAAAATCCAGGGAGGTGGGGAGGGTGAAATACAAAAAAACATATAGTTTGCAATTGTTGCTTTAAAAACATCAGAACAACACATTTAGGGTCATATCCTTATCTCTGTTGCAGCCAAGTAACTTCCCTTGACTTCAGTGGAGTCATACAGGATTTGCAGTGATGTGACTGAGACAGGCACCTGGCTTTCTAGATGGCCAGGTCAACACACATACTCAAATGTATTTTAAAGTAACAGTACATTTAAACAAGCCCCCCTTGGGCCTGTCAACTTTTATAGTCTTCCTATATCTTAGGAAAACAGGCAGGGCCAGAGTGGGTTAGAAAGCCAGAGAGGTGTCTTTAAGCTCTTGCATCTCTGTCATAGGAGCTACTTGTAATACAGACCTGTTCTTTATGCATCAGGGGATAAGTAAAAGTCAATACAACTGTTTAGTTTTGGCCATAAAGAATCTAAAAAGAGAAAGATCAGGATGGCTGCTAAACTTTCAAGTATTTACAAAATAAAATTACAAACTGTCATTCCAGTTTTAACAGGAATGACACATTCATTGCTTTCTCTGCAGCAGTGAGAGCACTATTTATTGTCTCCTAAGGACTATGTGGCAGGTTAACAATGCCTTCAGCTTTACGCTAGCAAAAAAGAAAGATGCTTACTAATGAACTGGCCTGCCCAGATTGTTTAGGGGTATAATGGTTTCTTAGTGGTATCATACCCTGTGAATATGCATCTCCAACTAGCTTAATGTATTAACGTAGTATTTGTTAAACTTCCTTTTATTCGTGAGATTCTTCTTCTGCAGCTGGGGGCAATAGAGACAGGATTAAAATAGTTCAAAAGCTAAATCTAGCTAACTAATTCTAACTGTTTTAACTCCCTACAAGGAAGAGATGCTGGATTTACAATACTAATCCAAAGAACGGAAGAGGTATTGAGGGCATTCACAACCACAGTATTACAGCTTCCCTGTTACTGCTAGTACCAAAGTTGTGTTCTACAGTCCCACACCTACCTTGCAGATGATTGGTCTGAGACTGCAGGTGGGGCTTCCTTTTGGAGGTGCATTTCTCTTTGCTGCTGTTCCTGTTCTCTGCTGGTTTGGTGTGAGGAGGATCATCATTTGTAGTCAGATATTTGAGAAGTTCAGAGCAGGGACGTCTTTGAGGCTTTTGTGGTTGACAAATGCTCTTTGCTTTATTGCTCCATGAATTCTCAGTCTTAAAAACAGGGCATAATAAAATAAAATAAAATAAAGCTAAAATTAGTGAGCTGAACCTTATCAGAATGGATATAGGTTTTCTGAAGGGATGAGATTTTCAATGAAGTGTTCAGTCTAAGTGTACTAGATCTATGAGCTGTGAATAATTGTTTGCAGAACAAGGAAAGAAAATTACATTTAAAATTCCTAAATGACATTTACGCAGCTTTTTATTTCATTTCTCCTACATTTCAATGTTCCTACTCAGCAACATGTAACTAACAAGACCCTACAGCACCTTTACTGTGAACAAAAAAATAAGCTGGTTTAAACTTTAATTTGCTGCTGATTGCTTGAGCCCAGTATTCACAACTCTCTTAAGTACCCCTAAATGCTCCGTTTTCAGTTACAGTGAACAGCAAGACAAACATTGTTTAATACTGCCTGCTAACAGAATTATGTCAGAGTCCCCATTCTATCCAATTAATGGCTGATACACATCTTTTTGCCAAGAATCCAGTGTCATTTTTCTTAGCTCAGACAGCTGGTAAAATGGCAATCCCGCATCCTGGAGTCACTCATAAACAACACCAGCCCGTCAGCAAATTTTATTGTACTGACTACTTCTCTGCATATCTATAAAGTAAGCAACAGTAACAGACGGTGGGACTACAACTGAACTCTGCCAAGAGAAAAAGCATAAATGAAATATTCAGAGCATAAAGGATCTCAGGTGATTTTCAGTCTATAATCTCCTACCTTTTTATTTTTTTTTTCCTTTATTTTTTAAAGCAGTTTCAAGGTAGTATGAAGATTAATACAATATACATGGAACTACTGCTTGGCTGGTTGCTGAAAGCATAAAAGACCTTGTACACTTTTTCTATTTTTTTCCTTATTAGAAAGATTAAGTTTGTACCTTAACAACCACAGGGCTTGTTCTGATCCTGTGATTAGTATTTGCATGGTTTTGTGTGCTGAGACCACTGCATTCATTGTAATTTAGCTGAGTGTTGGCTGGAGCCAGCAAGAGCTTCTTGAGCTACAAACACATCAGGGAAAGGGAGGTGGAAGGAAAAGAGTAAAGTTATGCATCTTTATGGGTTAAAATGACTTAACTACATCTTTTTGCACACTTATTTACAATTAGTTGTATCAGTTTCACCAAGCAAAGTATAATAAAACAGAAAGAAGGGCTTGATATTCCCCAGAGCAAACATATTTCATTTTCCTCCGGCTTGGAGGCGTATTTCTGCTCCCTTTTCTGCAGGATACTGTGGGGCAAGCAGAAATAACAGGGGTCTTGGATTTTTGAATGCAAAGCAAAATTAAATTCTTAGCCATCTGTTTGACAGAAGAGGCGTTAACGTTAACAGAGTAATGGATACAGTGTCAAAATACAGGTTATCTGGCTCTGCTTCCGCAGAAGCCAGTGATAAGGGGCTTTCAGCAGAAACAGAATCACATCTCAAACTGACCAAAATGCATATAAGGTTTCACCCACATCCTCACCCAAGGCTCAGTTTTGCCCTGATTAGCACTAAGCTGGTGCTTACTGGTCAAATCAACATTAAAGGCACAAAATTAGCCCCACATCCCGCCAGACTCAATGGGTCTTTCTTCACAGATCACTGAAAGTGATGTCTAGACAAACATACAAAAAGAGCCCTGAGAAATATGAATTAAAAACCATTACTCTGACTTATCTGAAGAAAATGATAAGCAAAAGTGTCAGCCATTAGCACAAGAATCTCAAAAACAATCTCTTCAACAAACTACAAACTTTTTAATAGATTGCCTTATTAGTCATCCTATGGTATCTGGTGTTTTTTTCACCCTGCTTAATTTTCAGTTCTTTACTTGATTTTCCTTTCCAGTCTAAATGAAAAGTCCAGACCTTACTGTGACTACATCATACCCATGCAGCGGGTTGCCAGAGGCACATCCAATTCCTGTTAAACAGTAGGAAGGGTTCTTACTAGAGACGGCTCTTCTGCCTCCTGGGTTGGAGGGGTGCCGTCGGGCATTGGGGAAGGGCTAACGACATTTTCATTGGTCACATCTCCATCTGTCAGTGCATCAAATGAAGGCAATCCATCCTCATCCACAGGGATGCTGTCCAGTGTTTCAGTGAGAACGGCTAGCAAGTTTGCCTCACTCTCTTCATCTATCTTCTGTGGGAGGAGAAAAAAACAAAAAAAAAATGGAACTGGGTGACAAGAGAAAAGGAACAAAATGATGCCCCTGTATGTGAAAAAGCAGTTAAAACACAGTTAAACCAGCCCTTGAAATAGTAACCTGCAATAGCATCTCAGAAGATGTAATTAAGCACAATGAAACTACCCATCTCTACTTGCAAGAGAAATGTCTTTGCAGTCACACTGTATTGCTCTAGTTTACTTTTCTTCCACATATTTTTTTTTTTTCATCTGGTGTTAACAATGAGAACTAATCACCTAGGGATTGTATTACAGGATGTGCCTAAGCTGCTGACACCCAATGATGGTGTCAGCCCAAGCTATCTCTTTCATTCTATTTTCACCACTGAACACCAGCTAATTGACCTGACAAAATTACAAGAATCAGAGAATAAGACAGCTAATCAGAAGACCAAAATGTATCACCAGTGAAATTTGGAAAACCTTGTTCACATACACAGCCCAGTGTAAGTGAAAGAGAGTTTCCCCTCCATACTTATGGAAATCCTCGCTCAAAACCCAAACAAACAATGTCTGATTCTTGAGCATTTTGGCGTAAGACCAGCTAGCAGGACTCTTAAATGGCAGACGCTTTGGGTCTCTTTGAAAGAAATGTATTAGACAGGTTGCCTTTGAAGTGGTCTTTTCGAGTTACGTCGTTCGAGTGCTCAATATGACTATTGTACACATTTATCTAATTCAGACTGCAATTAAAAAAAGTGGATTAATTTCTAATCAGATGTGGCTGTAAAGTTAATTTATATTGGATATCTTATTTCAGCAACAAGACTTCTTTTTGTCATACTGAGTAAATTTAAATGACTTCCCATTTTTTAATGAAATATTGTCCCTACTGTATATTAAGGTAGAATTTTTTTGGAGTACTGAGAGTTCTTAGGAATAGAATTTTGTAACAATCATTATATTTATTTTTCAGAAAGATTGGAAATTGATCTTGACAGATCAATTATCTAGGACTCCTAGTGCTATTAAAGTAAATGAACAGCCTTTCACTGATTCTCAGGATATCAAATTGGGAGTTTTCCCACCAGCTTCAGAGTGGTTGATCACACTCCAGGCTCACACTGTGAAGAGATTTCAGCTAAATTCAACTCTCACAGTTTAAAACTGAACTAGCAAGGAATATAGCAGTAAGACAAACAAGCCAACAAAAAAATGTTTAAAGTAAAACCTTGCCAGTTACACTTCAAAAAACCAGCCAACCAAACAAATAACCCCCCCCCCAAACCAAAACCAACCAACCAACCAAAACCCAAGTGAATCTGGGTATCCTCTTAGCATGACTTTTTTCAGTAATACTTTTATGTACCAGGCACCGAACAGAGATGCTCATAAACCAGAGAGATAATTGCTCCTGCCAGGCTTCTCTGCCAAATCACAGCTCATGGCTTCTTACAGAAAAACTCTGTCTTCAAGCTAGAAAGCAACTGTAGAGCAGAGACTGTGCTCGTGCTTGCAGCGTCATCCCTGAGAAACAAATAAATGCTCAGGCAAAGCTAATAAGGAGAAGTATTTACTTAAAAGGTCAAAAGGGGCTTGGCCACTGAGAAAAGAAGAGTCAAAGTTCCGGTAGCTGGTGACTTCCACCATACCATGCAGACACGTGCACAGTGCCGTGGTAGCTCACATGCAGAGGATGGAAACAAGCAGAGGGGAGCCACCTTGCAGATAAAACCATGCTCCAAATCCAGCTTTTCTCTGCTATTTTTGAGAGGAAATGATGAAAATTACAACATCAATTCTAGAAAAGTATGAAAATGCATTACTGGGAAAAAAAATGCTTTGCAATGTAACGAAGCACTGACTTTTTTTCAGATGGCATTTCAATCCCCTCGCAGGTAGTGTTATGAATGGTGGCGATAGCCAACCCTCAGACCCTAGGTGGCCATGGGGCAGTGTGGCTGTCTGACCCCCAGCCCTGCACCACAAACTTCTCCAGTATGTCTAGCCAGTGGGCCACACCACTGCCTCCTGCCCCCAGCCTTGCAGCTTATAAAGCTGACAACAAAGCTGAAAGTGTTACTATTTCTAATGGGGAATGCCTTCTTTAATAAAAACATGCCAGAAGAAGCCCTGATATTTGCTGTTAGCTGCTCAGCTCTTGTGCTTTAAACAGACATTCAAGTGCACTGACATTCAAGAACAGAAAGTTGAGTGGACATTGGTCCTCATCACAGCAATTTCAATTAGTTTTGTACAAGTTTCAACATTCAAACACCCCAGAGAAAGCAGAGGATGTGACAAAGAGGACTCTGTTAAACAATTAATGTCACTTTCCATTATTGCTTCAGTCCCAATTTACAGAGCAAATAAATCAAAGTCACCACAGATGAAGCACACTAGCTGGCTAACACATGTCTATTCACAAACGACATGGTAGCAGGAACACATTAGTCAAGAAAATGACATTGCTAGATAACCTTTTAAAGGTTTAACTATGCTATTGCTTCTAATTGTCCTACATTACTGTTTATGAAGGAACACAATTATTAGATACAGTAGAAATGGTGCTGAGGGGAGATGGTCTGGTATATCAATGTCTGAGCAATAATCACTGAAGCAGCAGCTTTCTGCTTTGCTATCGCAACCTGAGTCTTGGTGTTGACAGCACTGGGTAGAAGCAACACCATGGCCAAATGAAGGCTGTTTCACAGTTTCAGCACTGTCACTTCAGAAGCTCACATTCCAGACTGGCACCCAACCTGCGCATCACATAGGCTAGTGAATCAGGAAGAGCTGAGCGCCTTTGATCTCCAGTGAGGTCAGAGGATGTGCCGTGTGCTCACCCCACCATGCCCCTAACTTCCAAGCAGGGTCATGCTTGAAGGGTTTGATTCTGTCTTACGGAGAAGATCCTAAGCATTTACACCACCTAAATGAAGTACATTATGTAAGGAAAAGGAGTTGAGGATAACCTCGAACATAAAGCCACGCAACAAATACATGCAATTACTAAACACTTATGAAAACAATTCATAATAACTGCACCTTGCTAACTAATGGGTCTTTTTAATGTAGAAGCAGTTATGCATCACTTCCCAGCCACACTGCATGAATTTTTTAACATCCTTGGTCATTAGTTTAACATAAACACATCAAGGCCAGAGGTTTTTTGACTCCTGTAAATTTTCCCCCAGCTGAAGAGGCAAGAAACCAGAATATGTCACTAAACACATGCTTTTCTATGTTTCTGGCTGCAAAAGTTTCTAGCATATCTGGAATAGCATTAACTGACAGGGAGTAAGATTTGGCATTGGTGCCACTGCACATGGGTGAATACAACAGGGAAAGTACTGTAAACTGCCAGAACACCAACCAGTCCTCCAAAATAAGTGATACAGGAGCCTAAAGACCATGAAAAGTTTCTAACTGTGCTCTTCTCTGCTATTACATGTTTTGCTCTAATGCTTTAAGATTTCTACAGCACTAAAAATAATTCTCTGTCTGAAAACACTTTATTAGTTGTGTAACAATCTCCTAATTGGGTTTCTGCCTTTAGTAAAATGTCTCCAGAGATATTCTCTCTTTGGCCAGTGAAACGCTGTAAGAAATGAGTTGATAATTTACCCACACAAAGGTATTTAAATCCTCTACCCCTGATAATTCTTTCCCCTTTGTTTATTCTGCCTATTGATGGAGCCAGGCTCACCTCGTGGCTAGCATTTTCTGCCTGTAATACATGTTACTTGTCAGCAATCCCTTTGCAGATGCCTAAGACTGAGCTGTAATGGAGACTCAGCCACCCCCTCTTTCCCATGCACCATCCCTTCTTGAAAACCTTGAATCCTGTGTGTGGAGGTCCAGTTGCAAGACTCCACAGGAGCTCTCTCGCACTCAGCTTGGGTATGCTGATTCACTCTGGAAAAAGGGTCATGCCCATCATTTAGAAATTTTTTTCCAAATGTTAATGGTATTGCCTAAGTTCTCCTCCCTGGTTGATTCCCTCTGCCTTTTATTTATGATACATGCACAGTTTTTGCTTACTGTATCTCGAGGACCAAAATCAGCTAACTGATGATGATCCTCTAAAGTTTCTTCACTGATAACTTGAACAGTGCAGGGGTTCATCCTGATTCATACTGAAGGATCAGGGCATAAACTGTGGTAATCCACAGCCGTGAGGAGCTGGGAGTTGTGGCAGCTTGCCACATTTTTGTAAAAAGCCCAGCAAACTTTGGGACAGATCTGCAGCTGATAAAAGTTGTCACTACTCCAGCAGCCCAGCTTGCTAAGAGACTCAGAGCAACCAGGTGTACATGTGAACTCATGAGGGATTGCCATTTCATCACAGCAACTCATTTCTCCTCAGTAGCCTAAGATCTATTCATAGCACAATTAACAAAGAAAATAAAAGATTTTCCTCCAGCTGAAAATATCCAAGTGATCTAAAATTATTAATACATTATGGCACTACTTTCAAAAAGCACAAAAATGACTTGTGAGCACATCTGGGACTTCTAACAGGTTTTATTCCTTAATGGCACATTTTGGAATAGGAACAACCTTAAGATTCACACTGCTAGGAGAAATGAGGGGTACAGATTTGACCTGTTTTGCACATAGGGATGCAGAGGCATCAAAAAGCTCACCAACACCACCACAGCCCTGAGTACCTCCTGTCAAAAAACATACAGGAGTAGGGGCAGCTGGTACCTCAGCCCTGGCCTCATAAACCAAGCTTTGCCACCTGAGGATAAGGAGCTGCAGGCTGGGCAGAAGCAAGGGGACGCAGGAGGAGGGAAAGGATTAAGATGCAGGCTGGTCTTCCTGCTCCTGCCAGCAAAAAATGAGAGCTGAGGTCAGAGATGGTGAACGGGAAGAATTACAGCCCAAGTTTACCCTCTTCTGGAGCAGAATGAGCCAACCTGACACAGCACCAGCACAAACACTGCTGTCATGGTGATTTTGCTGCCTTCTCAGTGTGCCATTCAAGGGAAGCACTTCCTTCCCCTTGACTTAGGGCTGGCTGTAGCTGGCAGTACTTTCTCCCATGGCCAAAGAAGAATCAGTGGTTCAAGAGGAGAACCACTACTTCCGCCCTACCTGCTCACAACCAGTCCCATGCCATTACATATTTTGAGAAGTATTTCAACCTCTCTTTTACTGTTCAACTGCTTTGCAAATCCTTAGACATCCCACACTGTCTTCCAGTAAAAACCCACATGATGCATTTGCATTAGAACATTTTTCCAAGGTCTGTTAGTCTGGTCCCCGAGAGACACTCCCATAATTGAAATGCTTAAGTCCAGAGCTATCAATTATCTTTAAAAACAAAATGGAGTCCCACCAGGAGAAAATTACAGCCAGGTTCCTTTATATGTAGTAGAAATGTGGGCATTAATTATCACCACCTCTGTGCAAATACCTTTAGGGTATGAGAAGGAAACAAAAGATCTCTTCTTGAAGGAGACAGCTTTACTGATAGTCCTCACAAGCACCTGCAGGCATAGACTGCCTGGATCCAGAGCTTGCCTTCTGATTTCCACAGTCCCATTGCCCAACACAGGGACCATGTATATATCTGCAGCATGGAACACATCCCCATATTTATGTAAAATCTTTGCTCCAGTTGGATTTTTGAAGATATTGTATAGACCTGAAACAATACACTCTGTCATCCCACTCTCTCTCAAAATTATGTTAAATAAATAGTGTAATTATACACAATTAAGGTACTGCAATGACTAACTTCTAGAGCTTGATCCCTGGAATGGAATGTACTCCCAGCCTCACTCCTAGGGATATTACAGCACCACAAGAAGGACCTGTGCAAGGTCCAAGGGCTGAAGAAGATGGGAACACCTGCACCATCCATTTTTCCCCTCCCTTCTTCAAGGTATAACAACATAAAAGTAACAATATTACTATTCATATACTCAAGATGGTGCATATTTCTAGTCTCGAGAAGTCTTCCATGTTTGATGTTGGTAAGTAAACTCAGGTTACTTTCTCACTTGACACTGTAAAACTTCTATCAAGTATCTGGGATTAAAGCATCACAACACAAAACCATGGCACAGGCTGTCTGCAACCAGGGTTTTCTTTAACATCATGCCCTTAATCACCTGAAGTACTGCTGCCATAGCTCCTGTGAGACGGATGGTCTTTTCAGGTGAAAAATCTAACCTATCTGCTCTAAGCTAAACTTGTCAGTTTAAAAAAGCCTACTAAATATTCTTCTACCACAAAGTCACTTTTTTTATTGCTTCTAACGAGTCAGTGCAGTTCAGAAGTTTCCATTAAAGACTGGCAATTAAGTTTCTAATAAACTTAAGAGCTACTAATTGACTTATTCATCTCACAAACTGAGGATCCAGCTAGCAACCTGTAACCTGTTTTACATCTCCTGTCCAAAATTCATTCACATTTTGCAAGACAGTACAATTTTATTTGTGTAAACTGGATCCTTTTTCCTCTATGATAGTAATCTTTTATTCTGGGGAAAAGACAAAACAAAAAAAACATCTGGGAGCAAGCTATCATGCTGTTCACTTTGCTGAGGGCACCAATGATAAGGTATTGCTGTGCAGGAATCAGTGCATTGGTGGTAGACCCAATATCAAAAATTTATGGTAATTGAAACCACAGAATCTTTGAAAATGCAGTCAATTTGATTCAGTATCAAAAGGTCACTCTATTCAATTTATACTTGATGCTGAGCACAATATTGAGAAAATACCTGAAAGGAAATCATCAGCAGTTTGGGCCTCAACATTTACTGACTACACAGGCTAATTTGCTGATTACTAAATAAATGCATTAGCTACGTTTTAGAACAGGTTGGCTCACCAGAGGGGCTTTTTAAACTTGCATAGGACTTGACGCTGTAAAAGCATTACCAAACCTCTTACTGGGAATCACATGTCCATATAATGCTGAGGCATGCTGTAGACATACTGTTGTCCTGTCTCACGTAGTGCCAGGGAAGACCACCCTGGGCTTCATGGGTGGGCAGCTGCAGCAGGAGAAGACCTGGCACATCTTGTCCAGCCCATGGTGGGCTAGGTTTGGGCAGAGCTACATGCCAAAGAACAAAACTCTATGTATGTCTCCAGTGGGCAAAACCAAAAGCAGAGCACATACAGAATTACAAGAGGGAGAAGAAGCTTGATGAAGAGCCTCATTAAAAACAAAGGCTGGGAGTCTTCTTTTGCTGTGCAAGATGGCCAGAGAAGCAAATGAGGAGGTGAAGTTTGCTTGCTACCAGCACTGGTGGAGAAGCACGGGTGAGCAGAGGAAGAGGTGAGCTACCACTGGGGAGGTGGGACGTAGGATGGGCAGCCCAGCCTGCACAAGTAGGTCACCGCCCCAGGGTGCAAGAGGGTGTGCAGGCTGTCATCTGAGCCCACCACCCAGCACCTCCCCACTGGAGCATCACAGAGCACCTCTTACCCATCCTCCCTTCCCCTTTTACAGGCAGTTGTTCATGCACAGGATAAGGTTCTGAGGAACAACCCAGATGGAGATTTGTAATTATTATTACGCACCTAAAAAATAAGAGGATAGAGAGTAGCAGATTCTGACCAAGGGTCTCAATACAGACAAGCTGTAATGAGGAATGGGTACCACTGAAAAAGGAAGGCAGGGAGAGGAAGGCTACAGGCTACAGTATCAGGTAGGGAAGAAGTTTGGGACTCTCCCCATTGCAGAGCTTTCAGTGATGGTGTCAGCAGTATTGCAGTCCAAATATTCAACCACCACTTGCTCAGATATATTTATTTACTTGATTTATGCTACATTCCCCTACTAATCTCTCTATGTGCCGACACAAGACTTTCCAACTTTCATATACCTTTGTTAAGTAGCATGGCATATTATGGGAAGAAAACCCAACAAAACCAACAACACCACCCCCTCAAAACCAACAACAAAATACCTACATATATTTTGCATTGATTATTTCACACATGTAATTGATATAAGAATTTCTCTTTTATCTTGATAATGACAGACACCCCTAAAAATGTATTTGAGTTCTAGTATAGATCCCTCCTTTTCAAACTGTAAGGCATAGTCTTGTCACTTTTGTTCATCTTCTATTTCAGTATGGCATTTGCTATAGTTTTAATTATATTGGATGTGTGAGGATGTCTGTCATAATCCCTACTTCTTTCTAGAGATTTATGACTCTACACAAATACAGATTTATGGGTAAAATTATATAAAATACAGCAGAGAAGAGTTTACATACTTTTTAAAACTTTGTTCAGTTATGTGGAGGCTGCTTTTTGTGCAAACAGAACACACACTCAAAAATTCCTTTTTGAACAGCGAAACGAGACAGTTCGATCTGGTGCTTTTACTGATAGAAAATTGGAATTTAATTTAACCAGGAAATTATCATTTGTAAAGTATCAACTTCATTAAATGCTTTTTATGATGTTTTAATTTTTCAGCATGTTCAGCTTCATCAAACCTACAACCATGCCTGTCGAACAGGTACAACAAACATAAGTTATGTCTCACAGGAAGAAAAACACTTTTTCCTTAGAATGTCAGTGTGAATGGATCACTACATCATTAATACATCTGGGTGTCCCATCAATTTTTATTATGGTTTAACTGGAAGTCTGCCACCTGGTATGAGCTGCCTAAAATAGTTTATTCAGACCCAACACAAAAACTTGTTTACAAGTCTAAAGATACAAAATAAATGTATGTTTTACCTACGTAGCTGTACTCCTGTCTTTTAAGTGTCACAGCAATGGCTCCAACATCCTCCTGGTACGTACCAGTGGACATGTTGGGTGACACACATACCATTTAGAGGGGTGGTGTAGCTAGGTAAAATTAACAAAGATAGTACACATTAACCCCCCCCAAAAACCTGAGGAAATTACCATGAAAAGTGGTGGTGGTGGTGAGATTAAAAAGTATGTTTAGATATGTGAATTTTACTCTTAGAAAGCTAAAAAAGTTTCAAAAAAACCCTCAGTGGCATTCCCATATCTAAGGAGATGTTCAGCTGAGAGAACACCCCAGGTACCTGTTCTGTGAGTGTCCTGGAGCACCAAGTGAGAACATGGAGATGCCATAGTAAAGAAGGTGTTAATAGATACAGGGTTAAACATAGCACAGATCACAGGTGCATTTTGCCAGGCTTTCCAGATCACCTTTACGGTCCCAAGAAAATAAAATGTATGCTTATGCCAGCAGGCAAATAAGGCCTTGCCTCAAAAAAAAAGTGGTTTAACATCATGGTAAACCCCTAGAACCACCAAGGACACTCTCCAAGACAAGGAGATGCGTCCGAACTTTCTGCCGGTTAAGCATTTGGATTTGTTTAGATGTCTCATAATATCTTTAACTATGTATTTCCTTGATTTATCACTAGGTGCTAAGATTTCAGTGCTGTTTCAATGCAATTTTATGCATGTGAATAGAATCATAAACTAGAGATGGTGACTTTTAAACAGAAAACGTTAAAAAATAATAAAGATCACAAAAGAGCTCTATGTTGCAAATCCCCCTCCAGAGCACATCCACTGTAGCCTTGTTTCTATGTTTCCTGGAACTCAATAGTCTTCACAGATAATGTTGATAAAAAAGGGTTGACACTAAAATATATTACTAATCTGATCATTTACACTAAGTCTACCCTGTTCATTCACCCTCAGACAGCCTAGCAGAGTTACGTAGCACGTTTGCACTGCGGTGATGCTACAGTTCCCACTTCAATTGTCTCTCTTCTATTTATTTCTTAGTCAAAACTGAATATATTGCTCATTCTCTGCTAGACTTTTCAAAGTCTGTGTTCCTGGTCACCAGCCCTCCATCTGTACAATGTAAAAGATTGTATTTTTCTTTGCAAGGCACTGATGTTAACCAGTGCTGTTTTCATCAGAAATGGTGAAAATCAACCTAAGCATTTTTAAAAATAACTCATAACACAAATCAAGTCCAGCTGTAATTATCAATGCACTAAATACCATTATTAATTAGGCCATAAGTTCCCTTAGGCAGGGACTGTCTTTTTGTTATGTGTTCACACAGCCCCTTTCACAACAGCGTCCTTATTCACAACTGGGCTTTGAGACGCTTCGACAGCACCTGTAATGGATAATTTGGGGTGTATCTATTTAATCCCGAGAGTAACCAAAATAAAAAGAGCTTGAGCACAGATGTTCAGTTGCTGTATATCAGTGACTCTCCACAAGTTTTCACTTCCATGTGGAGCTATGCTGATTTACACTAGCTGGGGACATGGTTTCCTGCTCTTTGGGTACATTGATGCTGATGCAGAAAGTTGTACCTCCTGCATTCTGTAGCTGTACCAAACTGTCCCAGGACTAACAGTAGTCCAGCCAGAGGCAAATAAGGCCTAATTCTTCCTCTATACCAAGTGAGTTTTGCAGCTGAGCACTACCTTGTTACAACTAAGAAGATGAGTTTAGAAGTGGCTTGGATTCATTTTTCCTATGATGTGGTAGATGCCCTGCTCACATTTCCTACTGGAAATGCACTGATCTATTTGTTCATGTCAAGCGCATCTTCACTTCAAAAGTTATCCCCACTAAAGCTAACAGAAGTTATAATTTGAGCCTATGTAGCTGATAGATGCATAGCCCAAACCCCATAGGATGTACCTAACCCTGGGAATTTTAAGTAGATCTCAGCCCTTTGAATACTAAGCCAGAGGTGGCACCATACAGATCACTGGCTTCAATGCAACCCACATTTTCCTGGCTCAGATGGCCTGACTTTGTGTCTAGATATTTTGCCCTGCTCAATCAGCACCTAAAATGAAGAGAAGAGAGAGGGGGAGGGAGACACAGACTGGAAATAGCCTGAGACAGAAGAGCTGTACTCTGATCCACTGTCCTGGGAAGGGAAAACCTATTTAAGTGACAGTTCTGGGGGCAGAAGGCTAGAGCTACTACCACCAATCCAGGCAGCATGACCTCTGTTTCTACCTGTTTCAGACAGAGGACAGGATACTGTGTCCAAGTCTTGCTCAGCTGGCCAAGAGAAGTGGCTGGCACCACTTGTGTTTAGGTAGCAATAAAATCTTGTTTTGTAAACGTATGTAAGGCTTACATACACACCACCAGAAAGAGGGGGGGAGAAAGGGGAGAGAGAAAGGAAAAGGGGAGAGAGAGAGGAAGGTAAACGCGGTTGCATTTCATTCTACATGCTGGCAGAAGGAAATCTGTATAGTATTTCCAGTAGAAAAAGCTATCTGTAAGTGAATAATCTTGCAAAATTTTATCCACCCAAACCACCAAAGTGCCACGAGCACCACAATGTTTTAGAGCTGCATCTTGCCTTGCCCCCTGTTTCGACAGCAAAGGGTGCCCCAAACCCATGTGCTGTTGGCACAGGAGTGTAATGCTGACCCCAGCTTGACTTCCCCTGGATTAGAGCAGCAGAAACTAAGCATCACCCGGTGAAGTCAATGGAGTTAAACCAGGGCAGATTAAGTGTAAGTGAGAAGCAAATCAGGCCCTTTACAGCTGCTCTTCTTTCCCTGAGAAAAACTAAATATGTTCCTTTTTCCTGAGATGCATCAAGGCAATAGTCTATAAACTGCCCTGATTGGGTTTCACTGGTGGCAATGCAGAAATGCTCATTTCCATTAGGCTGGGCCTATAAAAACCCTCCATTCATTCCTGTGCTTCTAAGATTTCCAAACAGCAAAGCCTGACATTTTTTGTCTCTGACAAGCAACTCTTAAGAGTGGGACATTTGAAGGGAAAAAAAAAAGGCAGCATAAAAAAAAAAATACAAAGAAAGCTCTTAAGACAAGATAGGCTGAGTGTTTTCACCACAAATGGTTTGTTTTAGCTATCTCTCTGCCTCCTGTAAGACGGAAATCAGACAGCTTATTGGCTTAGCTTGTTAGGCCAGGTTAAAGGGATGCAACGCTGAAAGGCTCTTACAGAAGCTTACCCTTGGACTAAAAATAGCAGGCACTAGAGAATTATCTTAAATACTACCAAACTTGTTCTGCACTGTGAATGCAGATAACTGTAATATGTTTCCATTTTTGGTAGTTTTAGAGCTTTTTTAAGTTATGCTCGCTTTAGCTGACTATTTAATTAGTTTCTGATTCTATTTGACGCTTTTTCTCTCAGAGATATAGCCTGAGGGGTACTTTGCCTATGAATCCTTTGTATTTAGCAGCGTTTCTATTGTTAACATCTAATGAGCTGCTGGATTTGCCAAACACTCGGTACAGGTACAAATGCTTCTTTGAAATATGTTTAACACATAGCAAATAGTAAATCAAAAGATACTCTAACGCAGTGTCCTCACTCTCTCATTGCGTGTGTCATCAAAAGAGAATAAAAATAAAAATCTGCTTTATTACATTTAATTCTGAAATTCAAAAATGTATATCAGAACAAGACTTTTTTTAGCTCACTGCCTGGGACTTCAGAAGAAAACTAAGTGATTTTTGTACCCTAAGGCTCCATGGTCTGACACAGTACCCTGCCTGCTGAACTGTAGAGCTATCAGTATTTTCTTTGGCGTAAAACTGCAAGACCCTTTAATCATGTCTTTAATGAAGCCACCTCAACTTCAAAACATATAAAAGGAGGCCTTTTTGTTTGTTTGCTTTGAGGCTACAAGCAGTTCTTTAAGTGGTCTTCAGCGGGATACCTGTTCATTTGGGCCTCAATGAAAATCATGACAAGATATCAAAACAAAGAAACCTACAAATATTCTTCATCCTTACACACATTTTACCCATGCTAGAGCCAGTCTGAAAGACATCACCAGAGAAATCAGTCATTCAGTAAAACATTCTCACTCCTGTTGCCTCAGATCTTCGCAGCTCTGCAGGCAACACAGTTGTGGGTACTCATACAAGCACAGAAGAAATAAAAATCCCAGGACTCAAGCAGCAAGTGCCTCCACACAGATTCCTGCCCACTGCCTTCCACACAACATCCCAGGTACCACACCAGTGTTGGCACCTGGATGACTGCCATAACAAGAGTAGCAAATGGAGACTGATTCAGCATATATTTTAGCATGTTTTCCAGTATTTTTTCCTTCCCTGTTTGTACTGCAACTTTTCGGTGTGAGTCACTTTTAACATAATTTAAAAATTTCACCTTAAGTAAGGCCAACTTCTAGATAAAAGTGCTGGGCAAAGTCAAGCTAAAACCCATCCATGAAGTTGAAGAGCAGTTCCTTCCCTTATTGGGCAGGCATTGCATCTGACTGCTGTGGAGATAGTAGAGCCTGTCCTCTAAAACATAATTTTTCTTTGACTCTTTTCAGAGTGAGAAATGTTTTCACTCTTAAAATAGTGGTAGAATTCACAGATTCCCTCACCCAGTTCCTTTATAAGCTCATGCATAGTAGTATAATCTAGCCACATGTCTTGCAACTACCATTAAAACCCTCCATATGTCTTCATTTCGGAAGCACGTTTTCTTTTTGAGTCAGGAGTTAAGTTCACAGCCTCTCTGTCAAATAAACAACATGTCTGTTGTCACCTGTCTGCTGAGCAAGCCCTGTATTTGAAAATACACACTCGGTTATTGCAGCCATCTATTTCTCAGCCTTTCCTTCCACAGTCATGCAAATAATCTCCATCTTTATTGTGATGATTAACATCATTATCCACCTCCTGCAATTTAAATTTCTTCTGGTAAAGTGTTGCTCTAGCACTACCAAGACAACACCCTATTGCACTGAACATTCTCCAGTCACATCGTAAGGGAAATTATCTGTGGAAAGTAGTCACAGTTCAAACAGACAAGACCAAGAAAGGAGAATTATAATCCTTGCTTTACAGCATGGGCTTTGATGCCTAGAGATTAATCAACTTCTCCGGGACAAAGAGCACCCACAGGCCTGGTGGAGGGCAGGGGTCCAATCAGCAACACCAGCCTCCTCTTTCAAGCAAGGGACAACATTTCACCGATGCCAATGGCGCACATAGTCCTTGTCTCAAAGCACTTGCAGATGAGTTTACACCCGACAGAGAGGACTAGAAAATGGTTGTCAAAGAGTGTTGAGGTCACAGCAACATAACTAAGGGAAGGCTCATTTTGTGCATTCATGCAACTTGGTGATTCTGCCATTTTTTGTACAGAAAAAGTTCCCATCATGTTTGCTCTGACATTGCAGAATGGAGTTTTCCTGAGAAAGTTAACACAGAGGCAGCAGTGATTGGCCACAACAGAACAAGGCTGATGTGTCAGACGTATCTCCATACTAGAAAGCCACAGGATATCTGTATGACATAGTGGATGTTAGGGAGAACATCAGTGCACTACAGCAAAACAGACAAGTTTGGACCACTGGGAAAGACCACGTTCATGACTGATTTCAAAAAGTGAGCATGGAGACCATCTAGCTTAACACAAAAAGCTGGGCTAACCCCTCCCAAACACGAGGAAGAGACTAGAATATAAAAGCAATTCAGCAAGCATCTTGAAAAAACAAAGGGTCCACAAAACATATGGGACACTTGGACAGAACGGGGCCCTCTATTTCTGTAACTTCCTTTAGGAAAAGACGGAAAACATCCAAAGCTAGCTGGCTAAGTTACTACTGGTACAGATAGTCATGCAGACAGGTTTGCCCCAGGGAACGATAAGCAGGAGAAAGTGAATTGAGGGTTCAGCAGAGCTTCATTTCAAATATTCCCAAATTATTAAAAGCCAAATAGAAAAATATTTTACTTTAGAATTTCAGTGGTACTTAGAAACAAATATACTAATAAAACCAGCCCTTGCTCATCCACATCAAGCTGTCATGTGGGCATCTTTATTGTACCCAGGTCCAAAGGCACAGAGCCTGTGGGAGGGCAGTGCTCAGGGTGCCTGTCATGTCTGACCACCTGCTATACAGGGAAACAGAGAAAAAAAGCTGTTGTGTTGCTGCCCCCCTTTCTGCTGTACGCTTTTTCCACTCCTTTCATTGCTAGTGAAAAGACTACACTTCCTGGCTGTAGTAATAGCTCAAGGTCAGGGATCTGCTGTTAGAGACCTTCTGAGCTGAAGTGATGGCTTGAGATTTGGCACTCATTTGTGGGCTTTCATATATAAGACTGTCATCTACCACAGCCTGCAAAGGTGTTACAAAATCTGTAGGAAGTTGGACAGCAGTGATGGAAGAAGAAAGTGTCTTTGGTACAGGACTATAGATAAAATACTTTCTCAAAGGCATTTGTGGGATATCAAGCAGAGTGAACTGGAATTAGGATGAGCAATCATACCATCAATGCCAGCAACAGATTAAGTCCTGACAATTTTCCTTTTGTATATAAAGTAGGAGAAGACAGGCTAGATATTGTGTGGTTATTGAAGCAAGAAGGTTTGAGATAAGATATAATCTAACCAGATCATGGAATGCAATTTGGGAAGATACTTAATAGCCACAGAGTCTGAATTAGTGGGTTTGCCTAATACCTATAGGTACAATTACTCCCTGATGCAAAACAATTACTAGATTCCATAAAGGGAGAATATCAGGTGAAGTGACCCTGATCTGAGTAGCTTTCAGGTTGAGAAGGGACATCTGCACATATCTAAAAGTACAAATATTCAGGAAGAGGTAAATATCTCCAAATATTTTGGAGTGTACAATCTTGGCACCAGGAGATGCTTTTTCTTTGCACAGAAACAATTCGGATGGATTCAAACATTTAAATAGCAGTAAGCAATATTTTGTAGTTTTTCATTCCAAGTTTATGAGCACTTTTGACTCCCTTGCTAATGACAACAAGTATATTGTTCTATCACACTATTGTCCTGTCATCTTCCTCACGCACAGTTATTTTGCTAAGCCCTCTCCCATGAGAAAAGTCTGGCTTATCTGTTAGCATTTTCAAAGTTAAAAAAGATAGGATTTTAGAACAAAAGAGTACTTGCAATGAAAACTGAAGTCATGCAAAATTTGGCCAATTTCTCATCTTGAAGCCTCTCAAGAGAAATGTGGCTAACTTCTGCATGGTTCCTGTGTGAAATAGTGAAGTTTGTAATGAAATCTGCTTTTCTTTTTTTGAGGTCATCCACGCTCAACTCCTAAATTTGACTTTCTAAGGGCAACAGTTATGTGGACCACCTCCAAATCCCTGCTACTTTGCTGCTACAAAGCTTTGATTTAGTTATTTCTTTATTTATTTATTTAATTGGGAATGTACCAGTATGGTTCTCAGGGGATTGTAAAGAAATAACAGTACATGATGAGTCTTGGTCTCAAATGACTAGAGAATATAACATAGTTCTGGACAACACATTTGAATGATGTCCTTATAAGAGCTCTTTTAAAGACTGATTTTGGGGAGGAATAGGGAAAACCTAGCTGCTCAGTGAAAAGCGATAGAAGGGCAATGAATTCTACTGTAGGATCTCTTCTTTTGCTGACTCAGTGAAGACACATTTGTCATTCAAAGACAAATTAGAAAAGGGCATGGATCATGCTACATAGATGCTCAGTCTCAGTTATCAGCCAGGTACAGGCAGCTTCCAACATATCTACCTCCAAGTGCATCTGAAAAAAAAAAGGCAATCTCTTCTGGTGGATGTGGACAGAACGTCTTTGTCAAAATTTCAGTTTGAGCAAATACTGCAAAGCGGTTTAGTGCAGGGAGGATTTGTCCCTGCAGAAATTGACACAAATTCCTTTAGGACAGGGGCAGCCACCCCAACTGCATAGCTGGGATTGCCAGCAGATAGAATTAGGGAAACTGGAAGATAACACTGTGGCCTAATGTAAACTCTTAAATCTGCTGTAAACAGAGCAGTAACATTGGCACACAATAAAACTGGTATCTGTCATTGCACTCCCAGAAGCAGGTGTAGGGAAGGACAAGAGACATGAGTGAATTTTCGCTCATCCCTGTGAAATCAGGTTGGGAAATAAAGCAAGCTGACAGAAGCTGGGGCAAATACCCAACTGTTACACTGTTGGAGGGCAACCTGGAGTGATGGCAGAGGAGGGAATAATAGGAGATCAAGAGGAAGACTCCAGTTTGAGGTTCCTGCTATATGCATGGTGCAACTTTGAGTAACAGGCTTGAGAAGGCAGCATTCCTGTATGTTTCAAGTTGGACTGACAGAAAAGTCCAGTACCCATAAAATCCATTTTTAAAAAGTGTCTGACATGCCTGTTGGGCAAAGGCACAGATTTAAAAATATATATATATACACACATTATTTTCAAAAGCACGGATTAGGGAATGGGAACTATTACAGGTTGAAGTTTAGGGACAGATCTTTTTCTTACTTTACCTTTGGGTCTAAAAATTCAAGTTTTAGAAGTCTAATCTTGTGAGAGATCCAGAAGGAGAACAACCACCTCCATGCATAATGGGGCTGCCCCTAATAAGCCTTCCTGTGTCCAGATGGGGTCCACAGAGAGGCAGTTCAAGTTCACCTGGTTTGTGTTCACAGACCCAAAAAGACCATGAGTGGCATTTAAGGCACTGTTGATTGTCCAGTGGCAAATTAGCCCCTGTGACCTATTAGCTCTGACCACATTGGACTTAAACTGACTCAGCGTGGAGACCCTGCCATGATTCCCGCTCCCTGGTACTCTGGGGAAGCCCCCTGGGCAGTCACAGCAAAGTGACTGTACAGGACACAAGAAAATAATCCCGCCCAACCCAGTTCTGAAAACTCAATACAGAGATGACTAACTCCACAGGAACTTGTTTGGTACATTATGGTCCCCTATAGCCAGAGCTCATAGCCTGGTAGGATCCCAGCTGACTCTTCCAGATTTACTCCAGTGTCCCTCTACCACTTCCTCTGTGTTTCAACAGGAGAGGTTTGCTCTCTTTCAGAACATGGCCTAGGAGAAACATCAATACTGAGTGAAAGCTTATAAATCCACCCACAGCACCCATCAGCATTATACAAAGGCATACCTATGGCCTTTGAGGAGCTAGTCCTCAGCTGGCTGTAAGAGCACTGTATCACAGCTAACAAGCCCTGCCTGACTAGTTAAATAGGAGCAAAGCATCTTCCAAATGACAGTATTTCTTAGCTTCCTAGCCTTTGGGGGGGGTTTGGTTGGTTGGATTTTTAAGTTTTTAAAAATTTAATTCTTATTCTTAGATCTGGAGATAAACATGTCTCCATGTGAGGATATACCTACTTGAGGCAGCTTCTCCCCAGGTTTGCTAGTCCCAAATCACACTGACACAACTCCAACTTCAAGCTAGCATCCCCTAGGTGTGTTGTAGGGTAGAACTTTAGTCCCTGGGCTGGGCAAACTCAACAGGCTGTAATTGCCCCCAGCTCTCTGGGAAGAAGAGAAGCCCAGTTAGACAGCAGAGCTCCGGAAGGAAGAATAACTTGAGTCTATCTTCACTCACAAGCCCCACGGACCAGCTCTTTTCTTCTTTCAATACTTTCTTTCCTTCCACGGACTTCAAAGTGCAACACCATAAACCAGGGATGGTACACAGAAAGAGACTATTCTCCTGCTACAGGGTTTTTACACATTACCACAAGACAAATAAATAAAAACAGAGTTTAGTAACTTAAAAAAAAAAAAAGAAGGAAAAGAAGAGTGTGGCCCACCATCACAGCCATGGACCCTGGCATGCCAGCCACTAAAAGGCCACATGGAAGCACTGCAATTAGCCTGAATTCATGGGATATGATTTTCAGGAGGGTTAAGTATCCAGTGACAATGTTTAAAAAGTAAATGCACAAAGAAGTAATGTGCCACCAGAACTGTAACAAAAAGATTGCATAGAAAGTTATGCATTATGGATGATTTAACAATATCATAGACGGAATAGGCTCCAGCAAAAAGAGTGAAATCATCCCTATCTTCCCATTTGTCGACAGAATTTTAACAAGGGGCTCCTGGGAGCTCTTGGGGGCTCCTCCATGGCTCAACAGACAAATTAACTCATCAAAAGGAAGGTAGGGATGATTAGCTAACAAAAGCCCCCTCCAGCCCATCACTGCCACATGGTTATTTCACCCAGATGGTGTTCACCTACCTGAAACTGGTAATGACAGTCTCAGATTGGATTTACAGAAAAACATAGATAATAAGGTGCTGCAAGAATGACATGATAGGAGTTATTGGTCTGTGATGCTCCAGACTGTGCCAGAGGCAACAGAGCTGTTTTGTAATGTTAGCCTCTGTTTTGTAACGTTATCCTCTCCTCCAGAGAGATTTCCTGCTGCAAATGGGAGACTTGGTCTCCAGAGAGGCATTTGACCTGACCCTTCCTATATATGAGTGGGATCAACAGCAAAGAAAATGACAAGAGATGGCAACACTCTCATCACATACAAGCAGAAGCAGTTTGACACCCTTTCACTAGAAATGGATGAATGTCTCTATAGTGTTAAGGACTGTGCAATATTACCTTATGCTTTAGAACAAAAAAGAAAACACAAGTTCTCTGGCTTTTCTCCAGATGCAATTGAGGTGACAATTGGTAATGTTTTGCCTGCTATCTTTATACTAGCATGAACAGTGCTTGTTGGGCTTTTACAGTCCATACAGCCAAAAAAAATCCACAGCAGTCCTGGTGGTGGGAAAAAAAAAGGAAAAGCAAACACAAAACCAGAAAATAACTTCAGAAATGCATAAGTTTCCCCCAGACAGGTAGAAATCAAAGCCTACTGCTCCTTTTGTCCACATCTGGAGGGTCAATTGCTTTACAGGGCACCTCAACCAGATGTCAATAAACATGCACTTAGGTTTTTGTTATTAAAATAACTGCACATGCATCCTTTTTTACCCGACAACTTGTAAGATTTCACTATTCTGACAACAAACCTGTGAAAATGGACAACCTAAGGACCTGCGGAAGCTAAGACTAGCCCCAGGAGGTAGGTTTCCTTATATGAAAATTTGACATGAAAACAGAGGCCAGACAGAAAACACTCTTGACCGCCACCCATCTTCCTCTGAAAAGTAGGATTTGGCCATGATGGGCTTCCTACTATATACAGACATGCCTCCCAGAGATTCCATAGTTGCTTAATACTATAGTGTAAGATTTTTCAAATGGGATCAGGAACTCATTACCATTCCTAATAAAGTGTCCTTTTGAGGCGGGAGAAGCAGAAAAACACAGAAGTAATTCCTCAACTTCCTGCTCTAAGTGGCCCTGTTTGAGCAGGTAGGGCTAGACCAAATGACCTCACGAGGTCCCTTCCTACTTCAGAGATGCTGCGATTCTGCAAAATCCTCCCCACTTTTACTCACAAAGGTTTAAGAGTACTTTCAGAAACAAATCTGAGCTCCCTCCAGGAGAAACTACCATTCTAGGAAAAGCCTCCAATTGTTTCTTCTAGCAGCTCATGGGGAAGCAGAATGCTCCTTTTACCACAGCAATCCTCCAGATAAACATTATCACCACCTCTCTTGGGTAAGAAACAAGTACTCCACTCAATTTCTCTATTTTTGGGCAAGCATATCTCCTGCAGGAGAGATCTGCAGTCCATCAGACCACTTGATGGACTGCCCTTCCAAATCCTTATGAAGGTTTAATATCAATGAGCCCCCAAGGAACAGATGGGGCAGCACACAGAAGTGTAGAGGTGTAGGTAGTTCTCTGCACATTTGACATCTCTAACCCTAAAATGTGCTTGGAAGGTCTAATCCTCCTGAACTTCTTGCAATGATCTAGATGGCTGTGAGCGGTTCCAGCAACATAAAGCTGTCATAAATCAACAAGTCAACAACACTTGCCCAAGGCTGCCACCACAGCTCCTCACAGAATATACTCTGTTCTTCTGATTATTATCTCAGTGATCAGATGTGCTTGTTATGGACCAGCACCCCATTGTGTTTCTCACAGTAAAGCACAAAAACACAGATGTGTATGAGGAAATGGAAGTATTATTCCCGTGCATCACACAGCTCAGGCTTCATGACAACACCAAAATCTCAACAGGTTTTGGTTTTGTGCTTTCATAAACAAAACCCAGTGATTACTACGTGTGGTAAAAAGCAAACTCAAATCATGGTCCTTCAGACTCATCACCACCACAAAGTGCTAATTAATTTCTCAATCATTACGAAGCAAGGCTGTTGCTCTGTTGTTTCAGAACAGAAAACTCCAAAGCCATCAACTATACATAGTAAAAGGGGCTGATTTCCACTGAGACCCGAAACCAGTCTGCATAGCCGAGTGTGCGTGCGCACAGCCAGATGCCCGCACGTGCCAGCGCTGCAGTCTGTCACTTGCAAACAGAGGCCTTTAGGATCCTCTATGCACCTGCACAAAGTCGTCAAAATAAAAACCAGACGTTGCAGAAAAAAAAAAAAAAACAACAAAAAACACCAAACAAAAAGCCCAAAAAGCTGGGAGGGGGCACTCCTGCAGAAAGACTGCAAATTTCTGGTGTGTCTGAGTATTAATCATTATAGTATAACAAGAGCTACAAGTGGGTAAGTTTTCACAGACACACAGACAGACTCTTACTTGTATTTTTTTTTTTTCTGATCATGAGGGAAAAAAAAAATAGTTCAACACAATTCACTACCAAAACTTTCTCCCTGAAATAGATTTGCTCTGTGCAACCTCCTCTTCCTGACATACACATGCACAATAGGTTAGCAGCACTAAGAAAAAAATAATTCCTAAATTAAGCCTCGCTATCATTTTATGACATGGGCCCGAGTAAATGTTAGGTGGGATAGGGCAGCAGGGGAAGAGCATGCCAGGGTTAAGATGGAGTGTTTAGTAGCAATTAGCAATGAGGCACAGTGCAAAAATAGCAACCAAAAAAAAAAAGTAAAATAAAGAGGTTACACTAGAAATAAAACCATTATGGGAAATAAATTTAACAGTTTAGCCAATTAGCATTTGTCTAAGAAAGGCAAACTTTCCGCTGCTGTTGTTAAGCAAGCAGGACAGAAAAAGCCAGAAGAATCTTATCAGAAATATTTACTTCCCACCCGCAATGACTCTGGGAGTGTTTTTCTAACAAAAGACAGAGCCACCGTCCTACTTTTTTTGTGACCCTCTCTGCAGTTCTAGGGAGAAAATATTTAGTTCAACATTATCGTAAGCTAGAATATGACTCTATTTATGTGACAAGTTGACAACATACAATTTCATGCTTGTTGAACTGATCTGTGTTATATATTCACTGCGAATATTATGAAGCCTCACCATTATAAATATGAAACAGTATACACTTATTCAAAATAACTCCAAGCAGCAGCAATTTATAGCTCGGTTGTTTGCGTGTTTATGAAGTCCAAATGCCACCTTAAGAAGCTGCATCTCACTAAAACAGATGTGGAGTGTGACTGTGACCAAAGTGGATTTAAGATGACCTCTGTGAAAGGAGGCTATTACATTTTTGCCTGTATGGCAGCTGACACCAGTTTGTATTTAGATATGTAGCCAGTGGGAACACAGTGTAACACGGTGTCCTCAAGGGCTGGTTTTAACACAGGCCAAGACATTCGTCTAATGACCTAATTAGCTTACTACTGTTCTGGTGAGCGTTAGTCTTCCCTCTTGCAAAAAGGACAGGTGCTCAGCAGAGCAGAGACACGATGAGTATCTCAAGCCATGGCGGCTCCAGGTGAAATATCTCCTTAATGGGACCGTGAAGGGGATCAGTTGCATTTTCTTGATTGGGCGCCTGGGGAATGGTCTTGGTGGCCTCATACATCAAACAATAAGCTCTCAAAGCAATTGTTTTTTGCTCATTTGGGACTTCTTTCCTGCCTGAAGCTTTCAGCCAACATGCAAGGTTCTCGCAGGAAAACAGAGATGTGTTCAGGCAGTTTGTAGTTTGTCCAAGCAGGAAAGAAAAGGGAGCAGCAGCATACCTTGCTAACACAGATACAGAGCATTTGCATAAACTCTTTCCAATTATATAGCAGCTGGTTCAGTAAAATAAATTCCACTTACTGCTTAAGCCTTTTTAAATGTCAGCATAGCTAGTCATAGATTATAGTTTACATACATCATCCTCATAGATGTAACGTTATTATGCTGGTCTCCTATTTAGTAGATGCAGACACCTGAGTCAGGCCAGAGACACTGGAAAAGGTAACGCATTCTAACACATAAGAAATGTGACATCGTTCCATTAGGAATATAAAAATTCTGCCATTTTTGCTCAGCCTCCACTATTTTCTTCTCCTGGTACTGGGGGTCTTTCTCCTAGTCTCACAAAGCGTGTTTTATGCTGCATTGTTACCTTTTATTGTTCTTATAGTTTCCTATCCCAAATCTGCATCTTTTGCCTTTTATGTTTATTGTTGTGTTAAACCTACAATGTCATCTGTTTTCCTACTAAATCTATCCCATAACCAGGCACTGTACATTCATTTCTCTAGGACCTCAGTAGCTCTTATCTGTTTGCTTTTATGATCTCTTATGAACTGCTAGGAGTAGCAATTTGCAGTGCTGTTTGTAAAGCCATCTCAGCCTGAACTCAGCCTTCTTTTTTGCCATACAGTGATACTCTCTGCAGTGAAATCCCATTTGCCATAGAAGCATTTCATTACAGGATGCACTTTAGAGGGACACAAGTTCCCAAGTACCCTATGTGTGCTTATCATGTAAAATAGTCAATATGTATGATCCTGAATTAACACACACACACACCCCCCCCCCCGCCCCGACTTATTAGAGCAGAAACTACATGTTGATGGACGAGATGATCCTGTGCTACCTTCAGATTCACCCATATGCTGCCCACTCTGTTGCTGGCCAGAGGTCTTTAGTTGGTGCTCTCCAAGGGCTCAGACATGCTGCTATGCCATTCACACAACCTCGGTTCTTTTAAGCACTTTGATAAGCTTTATTCTGCCATTATACCATCTAGAACATTACGCACAATGTTTAAGTTCAACGTTAAATCACAATCAGTTCCTATTAACTGTTCCAAGCTCCTCATTTTTATCAACAGTTACTTTATTAAATCCTTAATAATATAGATGGAATAGTTAGTTAATTTGTGTGTTGAGCCATGGATGTTAATTTGTAAACATAATAACATACTGCAATCATTTGCATAATAGCATTTTAATCTTTTTAGTAAAAGCTGTAATTCCCTACAAAGTACGCTGCAGTAGAAACTAAGTGACTATTGGTAATAATAAAAAAGGCCTTAAAATTCTGATCCTATTATAGTGTTGGAACATACCCAAACTGCTACCATAATCTCTGAAATGTTACTGTTCTCTGATTTAGGTGTCTGTGTCAAGAATAAAAATGAAGTATAACTGGTAGCGGTAGACTATTTCCTAAATGTAATTTAGTATTCACTAAGCACCGGCACTTTGCAAATAGCTCTGAGGCTTTCCTTCAAAGTTCAGAGCTCTAGTTATGCATATTGTGTGAGGTACACCGTGCAGCTCACCTCCAGCCTCTGTTGTGCTGAATAGATGGCTATGATAAATCATGCTGATTTGGCACTGAAGGGCATCAGCCATCAAGGATTTGACTACTATGTCTTTTTTTTCCCGGAGATTATATCTCCTTGAACTGCCTGCCCTGGGCTACTAGTTTTGGAGAAAATGAGAAAGTGGAAAAAATGCTAGAGGAGGCCAGTACAGAAAGTCTATACAGTCTCAGCTCTCTGGAAACCCATTAACACCAGTCACAAGACTGGCAAAGAAAACATTGGTGGTTGTTTAAAAGTCAGGCCAAGTCATTTTACGCAAGATCTGGTAATTCATTAATCAATCTGTCTGCAAACCTTGAATGAATAACCTGAAATAGTGAAAGAGACTGGCAGCACCACAGAACATGAGGGAGTTTATAATCTGAACCAATGCAAATTACCCTGGTGATGTTTAAGACTCCCCTCTACTGACATCGTCTTCCTGATGCAAACCCTTCCAAATAAGTAAGAAATAATTTACCTCCATGAATTTCCCTGCTGCCAGGGGCAAGACTGTATGCATTTCATTGTGCATCTTTTTCTCTCCCCACATCCTCACTGCTTGTAATGCACCAGTTTTTGGCACCTTAGAATAAAACAGAGTACCCTACTCAGGCTTTTCAAATACATGGCACATAGCACTGTCTTGAAAAGTAACTTGGGCTACACCTATGTACAACAATTAAACATAAAGTCATCAAATATGGTGAGCATCTCTCTGGAATACAGAATTATGTAAATAAATGAAATCCACAGAAGGGCAAGCAATGTGGGTTTTCTGAAGTATTTTAAAGGCTAACAAAAAGTATTTTCCAAGTATGAGAATACCACATACAGATCTCTATGATTTTCTGTAACTTGATTATAACTTAACAGGTATATCTATAACAGCCTAACTATGGGCTGCATTTTCTCTTAACATCAGTTATTTGTGAGCAATGTCAGCAAAGAGATATATCTGCTGCAGATATCTTCTCTCTCCATAATGCTAGGCACAGGTCATAAATAATTTGAAATAGGACTAACCTTACACGATAGGGTATGGTATATTTGAATAAATCTCAGGGAACAACAGTTTTTTGTGAACAAAAAACTTCTCACTCACGACACATTAAGTTGTATGGTTGTTCACACTTTCACGTAGCATTGGCTTCGAGAATGAAAAGCTAATTTTGAATTTCTAAAAGTAGTCAAATCAATTTTTTACAAATACAATTTTTGAAAGTGTAGTTTTTCACAAAAGCAAATCATGAAAGTAATGAAGTGAACCATCTAAATAACTGGTCTTGGGTGACTTGTTAACTATTTACTTGCATGAACTTGTGTCAATAGACAGTGCCCTGAGGGGCAAGAACTCCTTCATTTTATCTTTCCAGTAGTCAGAACAACAAGCAAAGAGAACTAGGTGAAAATCAGAAGTGATCAAGCTGTGAATATAAAGAAATGAACTAATTCTTAGCATGCATATGTACACACATTGATAAGAAGAACCTCCTCGCTGGGGCAGGTGGCACAGGCTTGGTTCAGGACTATTATCAGTTACATTGGCATGTGAGTAGAATAACACAGCGATGACATTAGGTGTGTCTTCTACAGAATACTTGTATGCTTTAACACTAGGGTGAAGGACAGTACCTCATAACACCTAAGCAGCTCAGAGCAAGGATTTATACTGAACAGTTACATACTATCTAGACTAATTGAACCTTTATCTCACTTGGCTTCTGGTTACTACCATAACTATTAATAATTTCTAGTCTATGAGACTCCCAGTGCCACTGGGAGTGTCTAAACTTGGGGGCACCCAGCTCAAGTGAGCATCAAGGAATATGATTTTCAGAAAGCCTGAAAATTCACTTTCTGAAATACAAGCCTTTCTTAAAAAAAAAAAAAAAAAAGCCAACAGAGTACCAGAGACATCCAGAAAAATTTTTAAAGGGCTTTTGGACACTGGCCTTCACCTAGACAATGCCACATATAGTGCATTAATACCTCAGAGGAGAGTGTGCTTCATTCAAGGTTAGGTTTGGCAATTAACTGCATAGAGTTCATGCAACTAACATTTCTTATACTACCCAACGTTTGTTTGACATTCCTGTTTTTCCTTCTACTCTAAAATGACTGTATTTTTTTTTTTTTTTGTATGACAAGACCTCATCTGGAAGTTTTGGTTAGGTAAAACATACTATGAGAGAAAAACAGGAAAAAAACAAGTAAATAAATAAATTAAAAACAAAAAAGGAGGAAAAATAAAAAGTTTTTTTCTTTAAAAAGAAAAGCCAGTGCAAATCAATATGGAAAAATCTAGATTGCCAGATGGGAGACTGCACAAAACTTCCATTCTCTCAGCTAAAACAAATAGTTCCTTGCAGAGTATGTGAGATAATCTCTGGAGGAAGAAGACATCTTCTTCTGTTCTTGAGCACCCCCAGTCGTCACATTACAGAGAGGCAGAGGCAAGAAATAGTGCAAGGTATCCAGCTGCACAATGGAGAATGGGGACAGGGTTAATCTACAGGAGGAGAAAATAACTCTTTCATTCCCATCTTCCTAGGCCAAGCAACAAAGAAATGTAAATATAACATTTGCACTGCAGTATTTCAAAATGCTATTGGAGCACGGTTTGTTCCTACAGGTAAGTATGGGCCAAGCTGTGCTGTCAGAGACAGTGATGTAGCCTGTAGCTGATGCTGATGAGCACAAGGAAACCCAGGCATTTGCAAAGAGGATAACAGATTTTGCCTGTTAGGAAAGAAGCAGCGTATTTTCTTTCAAAACTATTATTTCTGACCTATTAGTTGCTGCCTAGATGCATTTCCCCAGTTGCAAACCACCTATTTCTTTACACTGCGGCTGCTCATCCTCAGATGCACCCAAATGTGCTTCTGAGAGGTTCCATGTAATGACCAGTACCACCTCCCAGTGTGGTGAAGTACAAAAGCCTATCTGGGTGTCTTGCTGTTTGAACATGCTTTGATTTTTCAGAAAAGGAATTGTCTAATATAGGAAGTGACAATTCCTATACAAGGTGTGTATGGGAATTGTCACTACCTATCCAAGACATTTTTTACTCAGCAGCTCTGGACACCAATGCAGTGATGCAGTTATGCATGAGCCTGCAGTCAAATTCCACTGGTTTTACTGGAATGATTTGTATGCTTAGAGATTGGATTGTGTGCTTAATTATATTACTTACCCAGAACTTAACACTTTGAAAGTCTGCATCTTCAATTGATTTTTCCAAAAGGAAAATGCCTCTGCATTTGGCTTTTGATGAATGAAGAAAAATACATCTCCTTGGCTATAAAAAAGGCAAAACCGGTCCATACTATGCCAGCTGCAAATGTCTCCCTGCTATGACCATCCAAACCTACACACTAACACACTGTACCCTGCCTGAGGCAGTACAACTGCAATTCAAGAACAAGACAGGGCTGGAAACTTTGTAAAACAAGGCATGGAACATTATACAACTAATAAAAAAAAAAAGAAAAAAAAAAAAGAAAAAAAGCCTAAGCACAGGGCTTTGCAGGGCTAATACCATTTTGATTTGAATACAATTAATTACAAGTTACTTGGGTGTAAAATGATAGGAATGGAACAGAGAGGACCAGTTTCTGCTATCAGTCACCCCACCCTGCTATAAATCTAGGGTAACTTCATCTGTATGATGAAGGGAGAACACTGTGAGTTTAGAGTTGTATGCAAAAAAAGAATTTCATTCTGGGCATCTTAGGTAAGCATTTTACTACACTGTTTCAGTTAATCTTTTGTAGCCTTTGAACTCCATCACAATTTGGGGCTTCCCCGAGCCAGTGGTCCAGCTGTACTTCCTGGAGTTGCAGTACCTGCCGTGTGAGAGGCAGCACCAGTGGCTTGCTGTTGCACAAGGTCTTCCTGACAGCTAATCAATTTATTGTCCAACTTCCCCAGTCAATGGATGATCTATGGCATCTCCTGTCATCAAGGTGGAGAGGAGGTTAGGGTTCAGGAAGGGGCACAGTCGCCTCTTCCCTGCAACCATGAGGCAAAGAATCATGAAGTCTTTATAGAACAAAACAAAGAAGACTGGAGACAGAAATAAATACCCTGATCCTCAAGGCAGAATTATAAACAAACATTTAAATCTCTCCTACTACCCTTCAGCTTTTCCTTTCAGACTGCTCTCCACCAAATCTATGAAACATCTCAAACAATGTGTTTGCTCCTGAGCTGTAGCTCAGGCAGCCCTCACTGCCTTCTCTGCCACATCTGCCTTTTTTCTTCCCTATCCATGAGCTATGAGGACCTCTCAATTTGTGTGCAAGTGCCCTGCACAGTAAGGCTCTAAGTGGTAAAAAACTTTACTATAAATGCTCCCATCTCATCAACGAACTGCTGTGCTGCACTCTTCTTCTTGCCGGGGTATACAAGTGGAAGACAACAAACATGTTTTGACTTCTGTTTTACTTTGTAGCCGACACCTGTACAACTCCTCGCTGTGACACCACAGGGCAGTGCTCTCTAGGCACTTTTTAGCCATTTTCTTTCAAAGATCAGAAGTTTCATTTAATTGCTCTCTTCAGATCACAGGCCTGATTTTGACCATGAGGATTAAGAGCACCAGTCAGAAGCTGTAACACACATCACCACGTCTGCCATTTCTTAATGGAGGGAAGACATTAAACATGTTGTCCACCAGGCTAAAAAAAAAAAAAAAAAAAAAAGGCAAGCAAGGACTTTGCAACATGCACTTGCATTGCCTTGCCTTACCTCAAATATATTGGCAGGTTCATTGCTGTACTGATTGGAGATGATCTCTGACTGATCGCTGTACCACTTCAGTCCACCCAGAAAGCTGTCTGCATCCAGGTCGTTCACATCTAGTTCAGAGAGGTCAAGTTCTGGAAGATCTGGGCAAAGAGGCTGGTCTTCGCCAACCAGAGCAGCACACTACAGGAAACAGCAACACAGAAATAGTTTCGTTATTATTAGGAATCTATTAACTTCATTATCACGTGATAACAATTTAAGCCTCGATTAAGCTATGGCACAGGGTCACTAGAATTGACTTTGTTTTCTGGAAAAAAACCCCACTAAGTATTAGAATATTGCTGGCTCTATACAGGTATGCAAAGGGAAGGGGGAAACAGGAGGACATCAGCTGCCTTCTCTATCACACCTCTGTCCAGGAGCAACAACTTTCCTTTTCCCTATAATCTTTGATAACAATCATGTTCAAAGGCTTATTAAACCCAACAGCAGAGGCCAAACCATGGCCTTATTCTCCCACTTCAGAGGGAACCGGTGCAGGTAGAAGTTACAGATGAATACCTCTGGGCAAGGTCTGTCACGCATTTCCTGATGCATTCAGGTTAAAGAGGCACAGCCTGTTACAGCCTTCAGTCCTGGAGGCTAGCTCAAGCTGGAGATGTCACACTTTCACTTCTACAGATCCTCACCATAATCCTTGAGGTCAGTCACGATGGTGGCTACCATATGGGTATAAAAAAAGTAGAGGTCAGTGATGCTGCTGTGGTCTTTCCACGACACACTCAACAATGCACTGATCACAGCCACCCAGCTATATGTCAGGGTCCTTGCAATTGATGTGCATCCTGAAATATTCCTACATTCGCCTCTGGATGACGGGCATAGATAGTTCATGCAGTCTTTCACCTGCTTGGTGTGAACATGTATATTATCCAATCCAGTTTCCTAGGTGCTTCCAGACAGTGGTTGCAGGAAGGGAACCAACTGCGTTTCCTTCTCTGGCAGCCTCTGATTCCATAATCCTAACATAGGAGGTCTGTGAAACATTTTGTTTGAGGTAACGAACGAAGTCTAGTCTGCACAGATCCTCTTGAGCAGTGCAAAATGTTCTGTCTCCACAACTTACGAAGAGAGTACAATAAATACAAATAAATCTGGAATAAGTGTCCTTTTGTATGCTAGTATGAAGCTTGATAGGGTATTGACTGACCTACTAAGCAAGAAAAAATTAGTAACACACATCCACTTTATCATGGCAATTGAAATGTTAGAGTAGCCACCAAAACCATTTCCTAATTATGGAAAACACAGAGTAACAGATTGGCAAACAACAGAGTCCCCTACGTCAATGCTGCTCGATTAAGCAATTCCTCCTGCGCTGCACCATGTACCATTGTAACTCATCTCTGAACATCCATGTTGATATGGGTATACTGCAAAGGCCACATCAAGCTGCAAGTAAACCAGGTGCTGAATAGTTAAAAGCCATTTGAAGTCAGGTGAGACTGTAAGCGTCCATCCTGAATGTTTCTAGCATTGCATTAAGAATGGCCAACAGCAAGTCCTCCTCAACTCCCAACAGCTGACTGGGTGGTTTGAATGATTTCCCAACTTGTATTTGTCCTGAAGTCAACCCAGAAATTGCCACTTTCTGAAGACAGATGTCTGTAGGGCACTTACAGTGTCCACAGATGTGAACTGCACAATACCGGTTATGTCACTCTCGCAAGGTCCGCTTTTTACAATAATGCCAGCGAGAGCTCCTGAAGGTGCTTTTCATTGAGGTTTTTGTCCCCGGGAATCTTGGTGCGTCTGCAGTGCGCGGGCTGGATGCAGCAGCACAGCCGTGACCAAAGACTTTGTCTGTTGGCACAAAGACTTAGTGCATCTGGTGTGAGATGTAATTTACCAGACAACTTCTATGTCTACCAGGACACTACGAGATAATCATGGAACAGGCCAAGAGGCAAGGGAGCCAAGAGGCTGCAAAATGAGGTTCTGGAATAGCAGTTGCTTTTCTTCCTATTACTTAAGGAGCTGCAGAACTTCAAGAAGTCAAATCCCGCTTAAGTAATTTTCACTGCAAACAATGCTGGTCACAGGGAAAAAAAACCAAACAAACAACAACAACAAAAAAAACAAAACAAAACAAAACAAAACAAAAAACCAACAAATTAGAGCATTCCCTCTTCTTTAGTGTGAGACACAACCTTCCGGCAGCAATCTTATAATGCAGAGATGACCTTTTTTGATGTTTGGCCGAAATCTCTGATCTCATTAAAGGATAATCTAGTTTTGACTGAAAAGGTAGATTCTTAGCAGCATTCCAAGGTTTGTGGTGTTGAGGTCAGTAGCTTATAACTGATACCATAGACTTATAAAGTACCCTGCTGATCTGTTACTGCTTTCATTTGTAAAAATAGCTTCACTCTGTGAACCACCTACTTAAACATGTTTACTCTTGGTAATCTGCATTTTTAAGTTTCAACACTGGGCTTTTGAAGCAACATAAACAATAGCATTAAAGAAAAAAACACAATCCTGCTCATCACAGCTTTCATTTGTGTATAGTGACTGCAATGTCACCTAAAAAAAAAAGTAATTGCTGAAATGAAGTATATATGCTCTAGCCAATGTTGACATGATAATAAAATCAATGTTTCCGAATATGACATTATGCTTCTAATCCGAGACACATTAGTAGCAAGTGTTCCTGTTATTAATTTATATTTGGCCTTTGGATGATGCCAGATTTAACAGTCCAAGTCCTAAAACTGTCCTCATCTGACACGCTGATATTTACTGTTTGCCTATACATCTGTAACAGGTGCACCTGCATTGCTAGCATACGTTTTACTGTCTTCCCACTGTTATTTGATATGATAGTTATTCCATAACTATGGCCTTAATTTTATAGCAACATTTAGGAGGATAAAGCAGTTACTAAACACAAAAGGCTAATTACTGTGCGTTATTTCACTCCAACAGACTTTTTTCTCTTAGTTCAGGCGCAAACAATAAATTAGCTTAACTGCACTGATGATAATGAATCATCATAATTAAGTATAATTCTCCATTAACCTTTTGGACGGTTTTGTGCCTTTGAAGGTAAATTAAAAAAAAAAAAAAAAGAAGACTGGACTTGTGCCATATTAATTATATTAATGAAAAAATAATCTGCATTTTATTTTTAACAAGTTTTTCAAGCAGCCAAAGGGATGAACCCAGGAAAGAAAAAAGAGACTTGACAGAATGTGTGTCATGTGGATTCTCTCTATCAATCTTTGCAACCTTACTGTACATCACCTTCATTAAGCTGTAAAGCACTGGGGACGCTGATCAGCTACAGTGATGCAGGCCTTTATTAAGCAACACACCGTCCTGTCATTATATGAGCAAGAATATAATGCATTTTATGTTGACAGCAAATATTAATGAGTCAAAAAATGAAAGCTGCCTCCAGTACCTGCTGCCTGCAATATTTTAGAGCAGTAAAGGTGAACCCCCTGAGCCAAAGCAGCACACCGATGCTACTCTATTGCTATAGGAAGTGTAATGCAGGAGCATGTTGGTAAAATCCTACCCACAGTTAATCCATCCACCACACAATTAATATTAAGATCTAACCTTTTTCTATTATTATTTTTTTTCCTCTTTCTCCACATGATGAAAAAGTCATCGACATAAATTATCTATTCTGTTACTAGCTTGAAATTACTGCAGGAACTCTAGTGATTATAATAAATCTTCAGTATTTCCATATAAGCTCTTCCTCAATCAGCTCCTAGCAGCATTAGGAATAATACATGATGGAAAAATGAAGCTACGGCAGCTGAGACCCATGCTACAAGCCAGACAACAACCCACAGGATACTCCAGCTACTCAGAAACAATTAGGACTTTGGAGCCAGAAAGTCATCCACTTACAGCCTTGACTCATAATAGCTACAGGACATATGAATTATCCATATCTATTCCACTTTACCAAGAAATCAAAACAAGATAAGAGTAATTACAATATGCAAACAGAAATCAGTGGATACAATGGCAAGATGCAAATATTTAAAACACATCACAAAAGACTTGAGAATCCACACGAATGGTCCACCAGGTAGGGAAAATACACTGGAGAACATGGCAACATTTTTACTTTAGATGGGTAGCTCTCTACAGCATAAGCAACTTATTTGAAAAGCATCGCCTGTAACCTGTTTTTCCCTCCCCCATTCCCTGAGGGAAGCATTTTAAGCACTTATTCCAAGCTTGCAGCCAGAGGGTTAGTTCCTTTGAGCAGGTCTGTATTTGGGATTCCTCTCCACGGGGTCCAAAGAAAGTTTGCCTCGCTTTGCAAGTTGCCTGAACTTTCAGGTAATGCTCCATTTTGCCGAGTGCAAACATGCAGAAATCCTCAAACCTCACTTTATGCTCCAGAGATTACCAGGGAACTACTTGCCTTTTTTTTTTTTTTCCTCCCCTTTATGAATTGTAGCCAGCAGAAGCTGTGGATTTGATGTATTGCCGTCTATTTTTACACAAGCATCGGCGGCGGCAGCAGCAGTTCACACAGTCCTGCATAAACTCTATTCTCATGGTTCATCCTGTTGTCTCTGATGTACATTGGGATTTAACCATTTGCTGGACTACTTGGATTGACTGCGAGTCCTGCTCTACGGGACATTAGCTACAGTGTCATTATTCCAGTACCACAAGAAGCAGGGAAATGTCTCCTTCCAGAAATCTCTTTTAAAAGCATCTAAAGACAAATAACAGGGTATTCGTTCTCATGTGTGTGTTTGAATTCTGCAGCTGATAAACAAGGGAAAACCTTTCGCAGAGCACAGTGGAACAAGCAATTAAAATATGAAGCCGTTGGTTAATTTCAACTTCCTTTTTTTTTAGAAAAAAAATGTTAATCTTATTCTAAATAAACATGGCATTTTTCCAACCAGGCCACTAAACGCCACTGGAAAGACTTCAGACACCGATTCATATCAATATCTTGGAGCATAAATATTGCATATGACAGGAAAGTGAGCCAGAGGCACATGAAAATAGTTTCCAACTGCAGGAGATCCTGATGACAGGAGCTCAGCTTTGATTTGCTCAAGGCATCGCAGAGTAACCTTAAAATAGCAAACTTAGCGGAGTTAAGATAAGATTCGGACTTGTTTGCAAAGTAGGATGCCTCGGCCGTCCTGCCGCTCCCCTGACAAGCCCCCCGCCCCCGCCGGCCGCCTGCACCCCACGCGCTGCCCACGCCGCGCACCCCTCACCTCGAGATCACTCCATACAGAGTCCTGGTTGCACATGTCCCACGCCATCCAGCTGCGGAGTGACGGCAGGAAACCTGGCAAACTACGGTCCAGCGGCAGGCAGGCAGGCAGCAGACACTCATGCAGGCAACGAGACCCTCTCTGAGAGTGAACCGAAGGCACCTGTCTTACTACTGTTCCCCGTCACATGACAAAGCTATTAAAAAGTAGGCTGGGCTGTCACTCATCCAGCCTTCTGGTGCCGCTGCTCCAGCCCGTGACGTCAGCCAGGGGCAGACCCAGCCTGAAGTGAAGTAAATCTTCGCAAAACCCGCTCAGACCTCGGCGGCCGCGGCACCACGCTGTGATTCAAAGCACATTTCCACGCCACACCCCTGAAACTCTGCTCCAGCCACAGAACAGCTCCCGTCCCTCCCCATCTTTTTTCATTTCTTGGCTTGTTTACTCCCGCAGCACGCCCCCCACCCCCCCCCCCCCCCCCCCCCCCCCCCCCCCCCCCCACCCCCCCCCCCCCCCGCCTTCTTTTACAAAGAAAAAGTGGAGGGAGTGGATGCTGAGCTCCAGCCACAGCCAGGGCCTGTGTGCTCCGAGTAGCCCGAGCCCAACCTTTGCAGCACCCGCACCAGCTCCCCGGCGCTGCTTGCTTTGGAGAGCCTATCCCAGAGTTTGGCAAAAGTTACGCCACCTTCCAACATTTTTTTTTTCTTTTTTCTCTCGGGGATTTTGCACCTCGCCAAGTATTTTCGTTAGGTTAACGGTTTCTCATCAAGAATTGCAGCTCGAGTTAGTTTTTCCACACCAAATGCATCAGCACCCCCCGCATCTCTGGAATAGGATAAGTATCTATAAAAATACATTCATACAGTTATCTCACCTGCTACAAGGAAGGAGAGCCTGATCCTGTTCCCAGCTAGATTACCGTATTTCTCAGCTGCTCTTTAATCACTTCGTTGCCCCGCTGTGTACTCCCTCTGGAAGCCAGGGTTGTTATAAGCAACTGCCACAGACCTGTCCATAACTGCTCAGCCCCCCACCTGCTTTTTCCTATAAGCACCGCTGCTGCCTCGGGGTGCACTGCTGTATAAACACCGCGCACCAACCTCTCTGACCTGCACCCAGCGTTTTCTCACTGGAAATACAAAAAACCGACCACCTGGACACGCTGTTAACAGAAGTGTCTCCTATGTCGAAGCCTTTCCTAGACAATAGGTGCTGCTGTAGGTGCAACTGGTTCATGATGATGCCCCTGTGCGCTGCACACGCAACAAACTCCAGGTACCAAACTGAACTGAAGAACACTGCCCGCGACAGGAGGAAAAAACCCCGCTCAACAACCACAAATAAAGGTCTTGTTTAACTATCTTCACCTGCCTGCTTATTTGTCTTAGGTTGCAATTTTTTTAATTAGCTGTGTGCAAAAAGTCTTGTGAAATGAAGCACTGGCTCCATCGCACTGGGCTACCAGTCAAAGTCACAAAACTATAATTGATCATCCTCCTTGTCATGAAATATTAATTTTCATTGTTATTTGCAAACTTGAGTATTCTGAAGGCTAAATGAATTCAATTATTATACAAGGCTACGGCAATTTTGCTGAGAGTAAAAATAAATAAAAAGTGCAATTCTTGAAATAGCCTTTTTCCCACACACACTGGAAACTTCAGAAATGGTAGGAGGTCTCAGATACATTCTTAGCTTATTTGTGCTCCCTTGTAATTCATTATTGCCAGTCCTGATACAATGTACAGTTTTCCCGGCTTGTGCTTAAGTTGCAAATCACATCACACTGTCATATTTTCACCATGCACAGATGACAAAAATGGCATTGTTTTTACTTTACTTAATTAAAAATAACCACAGCAAAATACCAAATGACTACAGAAAGCCTTTCTTACAAATGATTAAATTAATGGTATTGCTTTGCACTCACAATAAAAAAAAAACTAATTTCCTTCCCAATTATATACTGATTTAATGATAAAACTGCAGTAAATTATTAAGATCTGGGGCAAAGGTGAGTACCTCTACCCCCCAAACAGTCAACTGTGAAATAATGCTGGGCACCTGCCTGCCTAGAGTGGAGTTGGTTCTTATTAATTATTATCTGTGGATCCATGGCTGGTGGAATATTCTCCTTCAATACCCACTTATAATTGTGTTCATTGACTGTGCCGAATCCATCATCTGTTTGGGTTTTTTTTAAGTTTCATTCACACCTTTTATAGAAATATATTTACACTGGAACATTTCATATTGCTGTTTTGGATATTTTGCCCTGCTCATGTTGTTTCTATTTTCTACATTTCCACTTCACTGCTCTCCCTTCAAATTAGCAAGTTAACTGATAAATATAAACTGTGACCTTAGTGGTGATCTCACCACACAAGCTGTAGAGAATGGGGAACTTTCTCAGTGCTCTGTAGACAGTGCAAGCAATAGGTAACACTAACAGAGTCCCCCAGAGCTTTTCTATTGCCCTGTCCACATTACAGTTTGAACTTTGCTGCCAGTTCCGGCTGCCAAGCACGATTCCAACTACAGAAGATTGGGAGGTTTCAACAAGGGTTGCCCATTGCTTGGGAAGAATTTTTGTTGTTGTTTTGTTTTTAATCAGTGCCTAACCCCAGCCATAGTACAAATTTATTCACTAGGATCTTTTTTTCAGGTTCTAATGTGGTTTTTTGGACATACTGTTCGTAAGAGGAGAAAAGCAAGAAAGGCAGTTGCAGCGGTAGTGTAGTTTGGAAACGGAGCAGCCCTGGCATATGTAAATGAAGCCTGTGAAACCCAGCCAGCACCTAAGCTGCTCTCCTCAAAAGAAACCTTGTCTTCCAGACATTCTCTGGTAGCTTTATCAATGCTCTCCCCAAGTGTTTTGACAACATGGAAGAATTGCACAAACATCTTTCCTGGGGCAATTATCTCACCACCTACACATCATTTGGTTCCACAACAAATCCATACAAAGAAAACCCTTTTTCAGCTGGTAAAGTCTGCAGGTCTGTTTGACCCAATCTACCCTTTTGAAATGTCTGTCATCAGACCACCTCCTCAACCCCCACACTTCCCCTATTTTCAGGTTACTCAGTCTAGTCACAGCAATTCCCAGATCTTTCCCTTTCTTCTTCAAGGGCCATAATTCAAGGAATTTTGGTAAGACTTCCAACAGCTTTTGGGCATAAATTCCCAAATCCTGATACATTTTTTAACAGGACTGGAATGTATGGCTGCCTCTGACAATGGGGAACAAAATTCAAAGAGAAAAGCCTTCTGTCCTCTGTCCTTTAACTTTTTCCTCTATTTAGCATTCATTTTATCTCTTCCTCCTTTTCCAACTTTTCTTCCTCATTTTCTAACTATGGTCATATTTTATTTTGTGTAATTTAGATTTCTCAAAGAAGCTACTCATTTTGGAGCCTCCATGAGTTTGAAATCCAAAACTTAGTCCCTAGATGATAGCACTGAGGAAGAAAGAATTTCTTCCCTTGCCCACATAACTCTTGTACTTGCTGATTTTCAGATGTTTGCTACTTTTCCAGTGGAGTAAGGACAGCCAAACTTGAACATAAAACTAGTGCTGGAGTTCAGCAGTCTGAGGTTCAGCAGTCTGAGGAACCTAAGGTTCTGACACCAGTTCAACCCCTTCCACTCAACCCTCCAAGAGCAAATTGACTTACAGTAGAAGATCAGCCAATCCTGTATATAAAAGAGAAAACTGCACTCCAAAGGTGTGTTAGCATGGTGTTCTCTATAAAGTATATGTACCTTATTAATTTTTTATTAGAAATTTTCCTGCTGTGCATCTTTACTCTTATTTTTTTGCAAAGTCCCATATTTGTTTTCCAGTCCATTCTCTCTGTTCTACTTCTATCCTATTCGTTTGCTGATATTTTTTCCTTCTCACTTTCTTTCTGTTATTTATCCAGTCCATCCTATACAGAATAAGCACTTAATAGCATAAGCCAGTGAGTCGAACTCCTTGAACTTCTGGATTCATTGGTGCAGTAATTCTACAATGGAATAAAGCAGTGTGCCCTCTTCAATTCATCAGGGCAGTTATGAACTGAGATCTTGATTTTTTTTTAACAGAGGAAAACCATGATGGTGCTCTGCACCACCTCTCTGAAAAACCCAAGAGATCTGGGCCAAATTAATTCTGGGACCAGCTCTGGGCCACAGGCTGCTGTCTGAGGACCTGTATATCAGAGAGTCCAAAATAACTTTCTCCGACCAGCGATGCATTACTGACATTACTGACACGAGGCTGAATTTTGCCACATTTGCCTCCATGGACTGAGGGCTCATATAAACAGCCCTGAATGCCAGGGGAAATCACTTGCTTGTTCACGTGCAAATGTACCTGCCTGTGAATGTTCACTATGAGTGCAGATTAGCTGATTACCAGTGTTAACCAGGCTTGAGGACATAAAACTCTTAATCCAGGAGTGCCCAAGTGAGGCAAGAGCACAGGTAGCCCCTACAAGAAATCTTCCTAAATTACCTCATACTTCCCTGAACATCTCCCTCCTCACGAGCATATTTTACTTATTATTAAAACAAGAAGACCAAAGCCATTCCAGCTGATTACATAAAAAAATGCATTTTTCCCTTGTTTTCCCCCAACATTTGGAGCATATGTTCTCCAGGACCCACATTTGCTATGATATGCAGGAAAATCCAACTTGTCAGGACTGTTATAAGCAGCATAAACAATGTCTTTCACTCGGGTGATAACTGCTTCGCAGAGAGACTAATCTATGAAAGAGTATCTACATTTAAATTTATTGCCCCTATATGTTTGAGAAAAAAAGCCATGTAAACACATCAGTTTCCTGGTGAGCCTTTGGTGCTGTCTGAGCGCAGATGACCAGGCAAGCCAAGGAGACAGATTCTTGTTTTGCAACTTCTTGCACATTGGCAGAGCAGGCAGAACCACATCAAAATCGCAGACCGTTACAGATCTTCATCATCTCTTCTTTACTGACCTAACTGCTGATATTTCCTCAGAACAAAAGAAATCATAAAGTTCTTTTTTTTCCCTTATCCTTCCATGTGTTCAAGTCCCTGGGAAGAGACCAAAACCTGCTCATGTCTGATATTATCAGACCCAAGGAGCCTGTTCTGGCACTCCTGTTCAGTGGACGCAGCGCATCCTGCACTCAGAAGCTGTCCCACTCCTCTCCCAGCCTGGCCAGCGTGCTGATACCCCTTCTGGGAATGACCAACTGCCTTCTTCAGCTACAAAGAATAGAACTGGGGAAACTTTGTAACTGTCTGCAGGGCCCTGGAAAACCCCACCTAGATCCTTCTTGTTACCCCTGTTGTCATCCCCCTTGCACCATCTTCCCTGGGGCTCCTGGAGTATAAACCTGGAGCCCTTATTTCCCAACACTTTAATCATTAATACCCATCTATTTTTTACCAACTCTTTCTCAGAGGGATCCGAAAAGGATGACCCTAGGAATAACCATCATAGACATCTCAGGTTACAGAAAAGATTCTCTGAGGCAGCTGTAAGCAACTTGGTGGTAGCCAAGGCTGCTCCAAAGCTACCATCCCTCACTAAGGCTGTCGCCCTGAGCTGGGGGTTGCTTTGCCACCTAGCCATTTAGCCACAAAGCCAGGACATTCCCTTCAGAGGGAAGCTGTGGTGCCTGGGCTGCCACAGCAGCAGAGAGCATGCTCCCTGCTAGATCCACACCAAGGCTCGAGGTGTAGCTACTGGAAGAAAAAAAAATCCTGTATTTCCATAATATAGCATATCTGATCTCTAAAATGGCTGGGAAGGCGATTGCAGTGGAGCACATGCAAGTCTGCAGTGCAGCACTGGAGAGAACAGTAGCCTTTAAGTACTCTAAAATCAAATCTTGTTTTACACAAAACTGCTATGGTAAAGTTGATGTGAATGAAGCACCTTTGAGTGAAGGAACAGAGGGAAAGGCAGTGGACAGCTTTAGTGCCTCCTAGCAATTTTTTTTAATAAACTAGAGATGACAGACAGCCTTACCAACACATCTCTCATCTTCAAATAAGACTTTCTTCAGACAGAGCTCAGTGGAACTGAGTCAGCCTTTTTTCTTGGGCCTAGCTCTTGGCATTTTTCATATTAAAACAAAGTATAATGTGGAAATAATTCTGAACTGTAGTCATCTGATGGGATTTTAGCAACACAGGCCACAGAGTTGCTCTGCTACAATATTAGGCAAACAAAATAAAATGAAAGTATCACACAAAAGAACCGGAGTGGCTGTGGGTTTGTTTTTTAAAAATCTGTTCATGCACCAAGTCCCCCACTCTAGGGTTATGTCTGGCTGCAGAGGAGGGTGAGCTTCTGCAGAGACTGCTGTCGGTGGGCAGCAGAGCTTCATGCGTGCAGCAGCCGGCACTCGCTGCTTGGCTTCTGACGGTGCCAGACCACAGCAAATTTCCCACTACCCAGCTGACCACATCCCCTGCGCCCCATTTTCCCCAGTCAGTCAAGGACAGGCCAAGAGGAGGTGGGGTCACCTCACCGCAACAGCCAAAGCTGTCTCACACAGAGAAGACTCCTGAAGGGATCAGCTTCCCCTGACCTCTTAACTAGTAGTTCCTGCCAGCCAAAATTGAGCCCTTAAGATATTTTTAGCCAGAACCCTTCATGAATTGCAGTTAACTTGCAATATGCAAACTAGTAACTAGTGCTAGAGGAGTCCCTATGGGTTTTGTGGTTCCACTCTCTGCTCAAAAGTCCAATTATTCATTTTTCTTGGAGATGCAATATTAATCTAAAAAAGTTGCACAAATGGCAAGAGATGTCATCCTCCCTCCATCCCCAATTCAGATAACTGAAATAAAGGAAGATAAGCATTTAGCCCAGGGGTTATTAGCTGTACAAAGTGCAGCTGTAAACCTTCAGAGGTTGACCCTCCTCCAGCGATGCTTTTGACGAGAAATTTGTCAGTACTTCCACCTTTGACTCACAGCCAAGCAAACTAGTACAGAGATGCAATGGGAGAACTGCTAGCCATAGAAAGGTTTGGGCTGAGTTACTATTTTATTTTAATTTTATTTGATTTTATTCTACCCAAATAATTTGCCTGAATACCTGTACAAGAAAATGCAGTAAAGGAAAAGGGAGATAGAAGTGTATGGAAGGGGTGACTGCTCTAAATTATTTGGAAGGGAATGGGAATTTTTAAATGGATTTAGGCAGGCTTTGAATCAGACCTTATCACAGAAGATGGGACCAAAGCAGTTCAAAGGAGAAACTCCTCCACACATTTCCATCTTCTTTCCCCCCCCCCCCCCCACTACTCAGATTTCCCCAGCTTTGCCCTGTGACAGGAACAGGGATAAAGCATTGAGATTGCATCAGCTACCACCATTTTGGATATCTTTGTTCCTGAGAAATTTAGTATTTGCTGAACATGCTTTGCCCTGGGGCACTGGCTAGTCTCGTAATTATTTTATAAGCGGGTACCAGTGAAGACTCATACCTCCTTCCAAAAAGAGCTATGACTGTACTTTCATTACTTCATGCCAATCAACAGATAAGACAAGTTTTCTTCTTTCATGTTCGTCCCTAATGGATCTCTACCCTCATAAAATTCCCTGACAATCCGACACAATTAAAAATTATTTGTTGTCACTGCTCTGTTGAAGTGTACATGCAGAACAGCAAGCCAGGGCAATGCATTTAACCAAAAGCACTGAAAGGACCGAGTATGATTTGCACAGAAATGAAAAACCTCACCAGAGTGCATCTTTCCCCTTAGTCCATCACAGGCTCCTCGTTCCTCTCTGAGGAACAAAGGACCAAGTAAAAATACAAAACTGTCTAAATGGAAGATTATTTTAATTTATGTTTCAAGTTTCTATGCAAAAAAACACTCTGAAAAAACAGCAAACCAACACCAAAGAGCACTTCGTCATAATATTATTACCAATTTATTAAACTGAGATTGCATAGACTGGAGAAATGAGTGTGACACATCCCCAGGGGTTTCCTGGAGGTAGACCTCCAGCTGATTCATTCTCACATGCACTCCTGTTTACAAAGACATGGAAAAATGTTTGCACTTCAGTTTAATGCAACACAATTTTATACTGTTTGCAGGTTTTCTTCAAGGCAGGGTAGGAATCTGCACAACAAGCTGGAGACGTATGCTTTGGAGCGACAGGGCTACCATCTTCCAGGGAGACTAGGGGAAACACACAGCAGTTGTTAATTTATATCCTGGACAATGCTATAAATCGAAGCCTAGCTGACAATCCCTGCCCAGTAAACATGCTCAATTTCATCTCCCGTAAAAAGGCGAGCAGGCACTAAATAGCAACACATTTTGATTTTCATTTAGCCACTTTAATGATAGGTGATGTTAGTGGAAAAGATCATTTATCTTCAGATTTATTTTATATGAGATAAAAGGCCTTGCCAATTTTTTAAAATTCATTTACACAAGTGAATAAATCTTCCCAAACAATAAGTGGGACAGTCATATTTCTTTAAGTTTGCTAAAATCTGAAAATGCTGATCTTGGAGTGAAATAGACAGCACTGGCATTTTAATCAACAACATAAAGACTCCTCATCTAAGTAAGAGGCACAGCTTTAACTTAGAAAAAAAAATCTTCAATTCAGATACCAGCTTTTTTAATGCTTTTGGCCAAAAATCTCTGACAAATCAGGAGATGCACGTGCCATTTTTCTATCACCTCCATTTTTAGATCAGTCCCAATGTGAAGGCTACCTAAAAATAGACTGAACCTAACCTTTCAAATATCTATACTGCTGCATACCAGAAACGCAAGCTTTCAGTGCCTCTCATGGCTTTCAGAGCCTTGTACTGTGCCTGTCTTCTCCTCTAGCACGTTATCCCATGTTGCATACTGCACCAGGCATGAGAGAATATGTAAGTTGCCATGCGCAGCGCACTGCAATATGTGATAACGTGTTCATTCGGGACGTGCAACAAGATCACTGAAACCTGCCTTCCCTTTTTGCTGTTTGTCACAAAAAGGACACTGGTAACATTGAACCCTGTGAGTGGGGACGTGAAAATGAAGCTGAGCCAGTTGACCTAGCAGCTCTACTCAGAAAATAGCATGCTGTCTGGTTTGCAGCGTACTACTCTATGAAGGGGAACAATAATAATAAGCTGTTTTGTCTTATTGTTTGCTACAGCACTTGCAGACAGACTTCTATCCGTTTAAAGATGAGACTTTCCACCAGTGCACTGAGCTGTGGGTGACTGGTGTAGAATTACAAGAGAGCAGAATACGTGGTAACCGTTTCTTTGCACTGCGCTTTCTAAATCGTGATTCTGCTTGGCCTTAACAGTATAGGTCAAATTCATCCCAAGCACAGTCCCAGCAACTTCAGGTCAGTGGTACCTGTAAAATCAATAGCATTTAAGTTGATGAAGTTATAACAAGGGCGACTTTGGCCCAGGCTGTACAAATACTTACTTTTATTGTATATATTCTTCACTGGGGATTATGCTTCAGTGAATGTATCTTCTTGCTCTCTCCTGCTAAACACTCTGCTTAGCAGGTTCTGAAGACAAACTAGGAACTAGAACGGGAGAAATCTGTACTAAACCAGGTTGTGGGGCTGCCCTGGAGGTTTTTAGTGACTGTGACTTTTGCTTACACGAAACAGAAAAACAACCTTGTACCAGTTGGCTAGCTACTCCTAGCAGGAACAAGCTCGAAAGGACTTGCTGTTGTTTGTTTACTGTCATACTCTACTCCAACACAGTCCAAAGTTTATCAAGGCATTTTACTCTGTCAAAAAATAAACAAAATAACTTACACTGAACAAATAATGAAACAAAGCAGCACAGACTAAATGAGTTCTTTCAAAGAATTTTGGATGGAAAACATCTTACCTGCTGAAAGGGAGGCTAGAAGAGCAAACAAAGGCATAGGAATAAAAACTATTCAATAAAATATCGATTTCATTATCACCACCTATTCAACTTAATTTTCTTGGCATCCATATCCCTAATGCAGGTTTGTGATAGATCGTACAATCACTTTTTAATTAAGCCCTACTGTGCTTTGTATTAAGAACAAGGCAGTAGACATTATGGCACAATATATCTACCAAAATATTTAATGCTTATCCTTTTCATTTTGGTATTTAAAAGTTGTTCTCTTAGGAGGTGGTATCAGTATTTAACAACATTCTTGACAGCAAGTATAAAACCCCAAAAATTTACACTTAATCTAGACATGTCAAAACTGAAACTCCTTAAAAAAACCTGTTTTCTGAATATATGGTATTTCCATTGCATTATTTTATTATTACCCAGCTTTCAACATCTTAAGATGCAAAACTTGTTCCCTCTCCTACATACTGATAAGTTATGAAGTGGCACAAGGATACAAAACTGACATTGGACCAATATAGTTGAACAGTACATGAAACATGTCATCATGTTACAAGAGATATTTAATGTGAAGCTGTAGAAGACCGGAAGCTTTGTGACATGATGGCATTCTCTTTGGGTTTTAGGTCTCTTTTGGTACACTGCAGCTCTGCTGCTTGTAATGGTGTAGAAGATCCTTTAGAAGAATAACAGCTGTTCTTCCTGTAGAGTACTGGCACTTTTCAGAGGGCAATATCCACTTTTAATTACTAAAATGTACCCACCTTCTCCTTCCAAGGAAGAAAAGACTGTTGCTGCATATATAATGTGGTTTTAGTTTTTAAAGCCAGAAATGAATCGGTAAACATAGTTACATTATGGTATACTACTTTTTATTCAGTACCCATAGTAACCAAATTAATCTCTAGGCGCTGCTGGCATTAATTCAATCTGAAGCTCATACTTTGGATTTCACATAGGTACCTTCATCCTGTTCTTTTTCTCAACTAATAAAATGTTAATATATAGCAATGCATTTATTTCTGGCTCAGTTCAAGTTGAGGAGTGCAGTACTTTGCAGAAACCTAATTAATATCAATCATCTATTACAATGCTGTGTGGTTCAGTAAACAAAAATAAAAATAAATTTTAAAAAAAAATAAAAATTTAGCACATGAGGACGAAACAGATGACCCAGAATTTCATTTCTAGGTGTAACTGCTCTGTCTCTAGAATAGGTATGGTCAGTTTTTCCTTATCCTTCAATCACCATTAAAAAAAAATCCAGAACGTACGTCCAATAATGACACTAAATATATCACATATCACAAAAAAAAAAAAAAGAGAGAGAGAGGAAGCAGATTTTGGAGCATGATAGCTCGCTCTCTACCACTGTGAGTTGGGCACACACTGGCAATAAGCTAGATCACATGGTGACTCAGCAATGCTGCCTTCAGTAACACCCACTGGTATGTTTTCTCCACTGGGGCCTACAAGATTCCATCCAAAAAAAAAATACAGTTGTTAGTGAAAACACATCCCCACAGCCCTGGATTTGTGCTTGAACTCCTCAGGAGGCATAAGCAGCTCAACAGGTATGGTGTAGCCATCCTGCTCTAGAACACAGCAAAAAGAAATTCAGTTCTTCTCTCAGAGCTTAATTTGGGCAACCTGAGGCTGCAGGCACACTACTAATCCAAAATCTGAAAATCTGCTCTACTCCCCATAGTTAGAGAGGCTTTGCAGCAAGGTTCAGGGACAGTGCACATTTCTTGGATCCTTTTTTTCCCAGCTGCTTGCAGTTCCATTGATTCCCGGGAACACTAGTGTCCCCAAATATGTTTGTGCTTTCAAAACACCCACCTGTGATAAATTATTGCACTGAATCATGCCCAGTTTGATCCAACCACTGCCAGAGCAACAGGGCCAGATTCTGTCATCCTTATTAACCATGTACAACAGGCAGTCCCAATAAAAGGGTAAGCTGGCATGAGGAGTTAGGGTGATACTTCTGGATGAGCACAGGGAGTGTGGGTAAGCTGTGGCTCACTGGGGTGAAGATGCCTACGCAGAAAAGAAGCACCATTGTTCTTCATGGAAGCTCAAGCTTCACGCCACAGGGAGGTCATACAGCTGTAGCAAGGCTTGACTTTAGCTTACAAAGATCCCATCTTCTGGAAAAAGCCATGGGGATGTTTGAACAAGCCCACAGCCTGGTTGCACGGGCAGCCCCATGCCTACTACTGTAGGACACAGAAGACCTAGGGGGTCCCTCCATCAGGTACATCACTCAAGGCTGTACGAAGAAATGCCAAAGGCCAGGACTTTGCAAAAGGACCCTGACCCATCTCTCAAACAAACCTGCACTGGATGCTCCAGGACCACACTGAATAACTGGGGTTCACAGAGCCCTCCTGATCATTTCAGGTTCTGTCTTGGCAACAGAGTAGTAAATCTCTCAGGGGCCCTAATGTGCCCCTGGACATTCACAGGGGACTCCCACTGGCCTTGAGCACTGCCTGTACACAGCATCCAAGGGCACAATATAGTTCTTCACTTTCACCAACTGATACAGAATAAGAATTCCTAGAATGGCTAAAACACATACCAGTTCAAATATGGGTACTTTCAGACTTCTTCTTTTCTATTCCAAATTATGTGCTTTGCCAGCTTCAAAAAAACAGATGGAAAATACATCCCTAAATGTGCACCCTTGTGATCATTCCAAAAGGAAAGCAGCACCAAGTAGTTTAAACGTTTGCTAGAAAAACTCTTTTCCATATCATGCAAATAGCAGACAAAAATAACTGCTAGGCAATTGATATACATACAAATATTGGTTATTTTAAACAGTAATTTGTTATTGAGGACATCTCACTGAAATATTATAATATTCAATTTCCTCTGCATTTGCATGGAAAAGGAGCTGGAGAGCGCATGATCATTCATTTAACTATTACATAAATATGTCTATGATAAGATCACACAGCTTTCAAGCCAGAGTTCAAACACATGTTTAATGCATGAGAGTATGATGAAGAAACTTGTGAACTCACAGGTCTCATATCCCAATCTCAAACAGATATGAGCTTGGTGTAAATATGTACAGTATCATGTGCTTTCCAGTAGCACTGTGTCTCCAAGGAGCAGTCTGACATCAGCAAAGGAGACAGGTGGTTCCCTTTCCAACCCAGGAGGGAAAAAAAAAAAGAGGAGTTAAGATACTGTGTAAATATAGCAATATTTTTCCCTTGGTGTTTTGCTATGGTTTTCATCCCTTAATGAAACTTCAGTGCATGAACAATTCTCATAACATCTTTGCTACGAATCAGTGAGTGGATGTCACGTCCTAAGCTATTTATAACCCTAAAGGTAGTGGTAAGTGATACTGCTTGGCAGCCTTGGTTGAAAAGTGCTTGAAGATTTTTGCCTTTCAGTTTGCTACGAAAGGAGTTCCAAGAAGCCACAAACCCCCAGTTTCCTTGCTCTAAATGTATCCCTTTCCTATAGCAGGTCACCGTTCCTAATAATGTCTGTAAGAATGACAAACAACAGTCAATCACAGCCACAGTGCAGGTCACAACTGCTTTTAGCTAGCTCAACTTTGTAAACTCGAACGGTGTGAGATACGCTAAACCCTGCACAATCCACAGTTGTTTGATTTTGAATCTCACATTACAGGAATTCACACGCAGGCTAACCTATGTAGAGAATAACCCAACTTGGCCTTTCTTTCCTATCTGTACATAGATACTTTTTTTTTTTTACACAGTGACAGCCACAGCCTCTTAAACCATTTTCTTTTGTTGCATTTCCTTAGAAACACAAATCTTGTTCCTTGGCAGCAGTTGCTGTAAGTGCTGTACCACATGCCCCAACTAGTTCTCACTCACAGCTTTAATTCACAGTAAGTGGCACGAAAGGAGGTCAGCACTTCTCAGAAACCACTTTCAGTTCTTTGCTGCTTCAGTATCTATTCTATAAAGCCATTCACCCTAACAGAAAGAAAGTTGTTTCTCATATTGCGTCCCTTCCTTTTTTTATTATTGTCATCTTTATGGAATGGGCTGTAGAATATATGATGGAATAAAAGAAGATTATTCCTGGAATCACATTCCTGGTATCCTTTTGCAAGATCCTAACATTGTAAGTTAAAAAAAAAAAAAAAGAAAATTAATACTTTCCCAACCAAAAAAAAAAAAAAAAAAAGAAAAAAAAAAAGCAAGCCTTTTTTTTTTTCAACTGCAAGACTTTATATAAATGGCATCTTGCAACTCAGTGTCAATCACTGTGTCTTGCTTTCAGTTCAATTTTCTTGCTTACAGAAAGATTATTTTTTTTATCAACTCGACCAACACATCATGGAGGTTGAAAATCAAACAGCCTTCTTTTTGCCGTGATGCATCATTGGCAAGAGGAATGGCCTTGCTGACAATATTTTGCTGTCACATTTGCCTCTACAGCTTCACTGCCTTCTCTGTGATCAATGAAAACAGATTTTGACCTCATCTATTTCATTTCAGACCATATTCTGCCCTGAGGCATACTAGTACAACCTATCATAGTTATAGTGGCAATTGGGGCAGAATTTGTTCCTTTCCTGACAATTCAATACGTGATTCATGAACCAGAATTGAATCCAACTCTCCCTTCCTATAGCTCCTCTGGTTCTCTGGCATTAGCATTGGTAAAAAGGCAGCAAAGATGAATTTATGTTGGTTGTATCAGCAGAACTGCCTGGGTAGTCAATAATCAGACTGCTCAGCAAGATGCTACCAGATCAAAAGTTAGTTACTGTATTTTATTTACACAGCTTATTCTGTAGTCTGTTTTCTTTCTTCACTTATCCCTCTGTTGTGGAATTAATGGGATCATAAGACCTGGAAAAACACCTCCTACTCTTGAACATTTCTAATTGGCTTAAAAAAGTAAACAGAAAAGAAAGATAATCCTCTCCACAACCACTGCCTTAAAAAACACAAACCCGTACCACTAGACATGGAATACTTGGTGTATTCACAGGGTGTGCAGTTGCAGGCAATAACTGGATGATCAAGTTTCCTATTAATCCCCAAGACAATGGACCACTTTTGAAAATACAGGCTCAATTTATATTCACACATCCTTCTATGAGCCAACGCCTGCACGCATTCTTTCATGCAACTTGCTGCACAGCAGAGATAAGAACACTTCAGCACACAAGGTACAAAATGGACACATACAAATGCCACCTGAGATGTGCAGCACTCCACTGATCAACGTATGTCGTGGGGCACACTCTACTGAGACCTTCAGTAGTGAGGAGGTGAGTCTGTTTGAGACCACCCAGGGAGCTTTGGCACTTCAGAGCCAACACCAGGAGCTCATGTTTGGAACTCTGCAGGTCCCCACAATGTCTCACTAGAGATGACAAGCATTGCACACATATATTGTATTGTGATTCTCTGCAGGACTGATATCCCAAGCAGAGGCAAGGTTGACATCACTTTGAAAAACACATCCAAGACATCTAAGGAACTGCATACAGGAGACTAATATACACTAGATTTGGCATACGATAAAAATAAACTCCTTAATATAACAAAAGCACTAATCAACATATTGCATGGTAGGTCTGCAAAGTGCCAATTATTTGATGAAGGGGAGTAACACTAGATGGTTCCACTTCCCTCAGGTATTTAACTATTTACATCAGTGGTAGTTAAGGAAAACAATGCCTACAGAACCACACATGAAAACACAACACAGAGGAGCTGAGCGAAGATTTGAGTTCAGATTTGAAGGTAAGAGGAGAAAAAACTATCCAATAATAAAACAACAACACTGTTCAGAGGCTCTGAATCCTGCTGCATATTGCTACTGTATTGGTTATGAGAAAACTTTTTTTTTTTTTTAAGAAAATTATTTTAATTTCCCTCACCATTTAAGAAAAATGCATTCAAAGAAAAACACAGAGCCTGATCCTGCCCTTCTGCAACCCCATCAACAACAGCCTTACCACAGATTCCAGAGAAGCAGAATTTATCCTTTCCTGTGGACAATGCTCTGAGCCTTTAATTCAGTAACACCTTATTCACCAACTAGATCAGTGAGATTAGCTGGGGTTTCAAGTATTACTCGTTCCAAGCAAAGGGTCTACAAACACCCTCACTCTGTATTGCCAGACCAAAGAAGATAGGAATAATTTGGGGAACATTCCCAAAAGCCCAGAGAGAAACTGAGTATTTTCTGGGGGATTTTACCTGGAGTGAGAAACCTTCCCAGATTTGAAAATCTTCCTTGTAATGAAATAAATACAAGAACTCCCTTTTCTTCATTTCTTTTGTAGGTTGCATGACCTAAAAAAGGATTTGCAAACAAGCCTGGAGAGGAGAGAGAGATCATTTGTTTATTGGATTTTTGTTAATTTTCTGCAGCTATTTCAGGGAGTTTCTCAGAATTTTCAAAGACCTACAAATCTTACAAAGTCCATCTCTTCCAAGCGCAATGTGTTTAGTTTCAGGTTCTTTTATTTCATACTATATTTATTACACTTATTACAAACTGTCTGAATGCTCCCACAGTGCTTTAAACAAGACTTCAAATATCCCCTGGATCACTATCAGCAAAAAGCTTCTCCTCCTAAAAAGGAGCAAAAGCCAGTGTGACATTTTGATCCACTATTTGCTCTTTTGTAAAATTGCAAGAAAACTTCTGCCTGAAGGGCCAAGCCCTGCTCCTTCGGCAGCAGACCAGAGGTCTACGAGCTGCACCGGCGTTGTGCTTGGAGGTAGTGCGCAGAAGGGACAGCCCTGCCAGAAGTGCTGATTCACTGCAGCGACCCAAGAGGTTGCTTAGTAGCTGAGCTGGGGAGGAGAGAGGTGGCGCAGAGAGGGGGGCATCTGGATGAGTGCAAATAAATAAATGGGAGGCAATGCCAAAGTTCTTGAAGAGACTGGCTCCCTGAGATCCCTGCTGAATGCGTGTCAGTTCGTTTAGTGGAAACAAAACCTGCTAATACAGCTCTAGCCATAGAGACAAAAAAATATACTTGCAAATTCACAAAAGTCATGTAAATCAGAACTGCTGCTCTATTTTACAAGAAAATTTCTCCATTAATTAATTTCATGACTTAGAGCAAATGTGCATGGTTGGAAACAGGGGACCCTGCTGATACCAATCTCACAACATAGGATACTTTTGTTTTTCTCTCTGAGAAATATAGCAGATGTACTCCCTGGCTCAAATCCAGGTGTAGACTAGATGCTTTTGTGGCTAAAGCACTGCACTTCTTTTTCTGGTTTGGAGCTGCAACATATCACATGAAAAAAAAAATGGGATTTTAAAATCCTAATTCTCAGAGCTGTCACATTTATAATTAGAATGATCTGATACGGCTGGCATTAGCATGAGGTAGGAACATATCACAGAGGGCCAAGCAGACAAACTAAACTATTTCTCACCCTTAAAAAAGGGATTCTTCCAAGTAGAAATGTCAGTAGAGTCACAAGAGCTCTGGGCAAAAGTAGCACCTCCTCATCCTCATACCTGCTCTTTCAAAGTCCTGCACTGCTGCCTAACTTAGCCCAGCAGACCACACCACCCACTGAAGCCCTGACAACAGCCTTGGCTCCTGGTGCTAAACCCAGATCCTCCCCCTCATAGAAAATTATTTTTCTGGTTGTTTTGAAGCTACCTGTAACACCCCTAAATTATACATAAAGATAGCATCTCTGTTGACATTACACATAAAAAGACATGCCCCCACACTGAAAAAATGAGGTTGGATAAAACACTATTGTTTTGCTGGGACAGAATCATAGGCCAGCCGTGGTCTGCAGGCCATTAGGAGTTTAGAGGCAGCCAGGGCAGATGAGTTGGCTCCTGGATGTATCCCATCCCATAAACTTCACACTCATTATAAAGGGGGAAGATTGTTAAGGATGGAGGCTTCTCCTGATCCTGCTCCTTCTCTTCTTCCCCCTCCCTGGAGATGCTTGCATACCATTCTCCTCCTGAGGATGGCTTTCCTGTTTATTGTGACTGTTGGACACTTGCTATGCTGAGTCTAACTTTGTATACTTTATATTGGCACTGGTATTAGTTTTGCTGTTTTGTTAAATCTCTTTTCAGTTCAACCTTCTCTCTTTGCCCAAATCCCTGCTCAGATGAGGAAGGGTCAGTGAGTGACAGAGCCACTGCTACGGTGTAGCCCCCAGTATGGGCCAAATATAGCCAAAGACTTTGTCACAGATTCACTAAATGCAGAGCTAGTTGCAAGCGTAACCTTTTTATGTGCTGATTATTTTCTAGGTTTTCTACCCCCATACTGGAGAAAGAGAAGAAGGAAGGGAAGAAAAGGAGGATACACTACTGTAGCTACTGAATCAGCACCCAAACTAGCAGCAGGCAAAATTAAAATGGTTGTAAGGAAACGCAGGACTGGCATGTTCACTGAAACCACAAGAGAGCCTGGAAGACAAGACAAAATCTGAATGCTGATACTAACTCCCCCACCCCCACAAGAGGATTTATGATGCCAGATTTTGGCTGTCTCTTAATACCCACACCTGGCTAAATACAAATTAAATTAATTTTACAGCTGTAATCTTTCCACATGTTGCACATGGTGATTTGCTGAAAGAATCCCTATCATGAGGTGTCAAAAAGCAACATAAAACATAACATGCAATATTTTTTGAGAGGCATCAACCGTAATTATATGAAACCTAACAAAGCTGCTCCAGGGAGAGGTGGATGGAATTTCACAGTGGAGTGCCTGGCCCCTCGTGCAGAAGGCAAAGCCTGATCCGAGCAAGTACAGTGGGAAGGCCACAGAGGCTCACACATATCAAATAATAATAATAGTAATATGTCTCTTCCTTCTGACAACTGGTCACTGAAATAATTGTGAAAGCAGCATGGACATGAAAATGCTATGGTCATGGATTAAGCTAGAGCTTCCTAGATGACCTGAAATGACAACTGTGATCCCTTATCCCTCTTACTTCCACATGACAACCCTCATCCCTCTTCTGTCCTAAACCAAATCACTGGTCTTGAAAGTTTTACTAGCACAGTATGGCCAGTCCTCATTCCAACATACATAGTCTTTCTTGAAAATCATCAGAAACTGTATCCATAACATTGATCTGGTATTAATTCGCAGCAGTGGCTAGCTCTGTGTCAGTGCTTTGCGACAAGAAGAGCTGATGACCCTCCTCCAATAAACTAGGAAAATTTTCAGAAGATCATGTCTGAGAAACAAGGTCTGATACTTATTTCAGAGTTAGGGCAGCAGTAGTTCACCTGCTCACAGTCATTACCCTCCTTACCTCATGCCCAGACACTGGCAAAGTTACCTGTTTTAGTGCTTAGGAGAATGAAGAATGGTGCTGTCTTTTAGTCTCTGTACTACACCTATAAAAACACATCTCCTGGAAAGTAATATTTTCCCTGCTGCTCTCTGCTGCTGGGGGTCATATCATTAATGCATTTGGCTCATCTGCCTGGAGCCAGGCATGCCAACAACAGGATGGGAGACCTCCACACTGGTCACAGTTGTGCTAAAAAAGCATTAGGTCCTTTACAACACAAAACACACAACTTCATAAAATGGGTCCATGATGAAGAAAAATCCCTTTTCTTGGTATGAAAAGGGCAATTTACTTTCCTGTATTTTACCTGGCCACATATTATCACAAGCATGATGAATTAATGGCTATAACTACATCATAGCATCAAAAAGTCCCAATTTTTTAGATTTTGCCCTTCTTTGAAACTACTGGGCTGTACACTGGTATTAACATTCTGAAAGATAGTGCTCCTTTGAAAAAGCAAAACTATGGTAGGTAAACTATGAAATATGAACAGATGTCTTCCAAAGTATGAAGAACGGCAACTGATTTTTACAAGTACGCTGAAGAAAACACTTCAGAAGGTTTTGTTTTTTCCCTTGTTTAGTTTTTTTGGGGGGAGGGGAGGGTGTTTGGTTGGGTTTTTTTGTTTGTTTGTTTGGTTTTTTTTCTTTTGCTTTCGTTTTCCGTATTAACACTTGGGCTTGCACCCAATATTAATTCCTCCCATATTTCTCAGCTCTTGTGCAGAAAACACGGCACAGTCCTACAGCTGCAGCATTTTGAAGTCTACACAACATGCTGTACATACCATTGCTTGACATTTTATTGACAACAAAGGCCCGCAGCATGGCAGCATTTTTAGAGCTGGGATTAACATAATGAACTCCATCTCCATGGGCTTTTCATGGCATTTCTTTACATTTCATTTAAATTTCTTTATAAACCAGAAACAAACATTTTTTTCTGCTCTTCTAGGATGCAGTCCCCTCTGAAATAATAGGATTGTACAGTCCTAAAGGAAAGAAAAGCCTGTAAGTAAAGGAGCACATTTATACTTGGAAGGAGGATGTAACCGCTGAGGAACTAGGAAATAAAAGATCTTGTCACTGCTACAAGGCAAGAAGAGCCCAAGTGTGGGGCCTGCACTAGTGTGACATTATAGCTGATAACATGACCTCCATCATGAGATAGTAACATAAAGACCTCTGAGCCTTCTACATGGGATCATCTACTACTCAGGGACAGACAGAAACTGTCCATTTGCAGCAATTCAAAACATCAAGGTTTCAAAACTCCTAAAAATACATTAAAAAAATCCAGCAGATATTGCTTATCTCAGTCCCAAGTAAACAGTCCTTGTACATGGGTAGCAGTCACAAACACAGCCACTGAACCCAGCCCAGGTTTGCCAGACATCCATCCCACATTTGCAGGATGGGCCTTATAGCAGCAAAGAGAGTAGTACTTGGAGCAGGAATCAGCAATTTGTCTGCAATGCTCTGAACTTCCCTTCTTAAAGCTTCAAGGAAACCCTTTAATGAAAAAGTCCTTGGCAGAGTTTCCATTTGTTCTTGGCTGGACTCACTAGTCAAGTCTGAAGAACACAGAGCCCTGCTTTTTTTTTTTTTTTCCTGGTACATAAGTAAAACTCTACAATATTCATGGTTCTTACTCAATGAAATGAAACAATCATGCAGCCATCAGTCCAGCCTAAATGTAGTTATGAATTACAGTTTCTGCCTTTTTGTGAATTTTCTCTCTTTCCTTCTGGTCTATCCCTTTCTGAAGTCCTGCATCCCAGTCTGCCTTTTTGTAGCTTTCAACAATCACTTAAAAAACTACCTAGGTACCCACACGAGTTGATGATAATAGAAGAAAATGACAATTTGGTATAACCTGAAACAGTGATGTAATTAAATTAATATCACAAAGGTGCCTTAGTAAGAGATCAAAGAGAAAAATGAGCAGTAAAAAAATCACAGTGGCCACCAGCTGCAGCAATAACCTGTCTGCAACTGAACCGCTAGCTTTAAGTTAACACATTATATCCACTTAGAAATGAAAGATCAAACACAAAATGACAACTGCTTAGAAAAATGGGGAAAAGTAAGTCACTGTGGAAGTAGGAGGTATTCAGAACCTTTCCTGGAAGTCCTGGCAACTTGCAGAATCGTAAGTCACTTTCTCTGGGAAGCTTTGAGGTCCTTTCTAAAAACCAAATGCATTTGTAGCCCATATCCAATCTATCTACCCTGGTTCACAAGCTTCGCTTAAGGAAGACAAGTAATCCACATTGTGGAAGGAGCCCGCGCTCATTCTCCTGACAGACTTCTCTGTGACCTGAACCCACAGTTATGTAAGAGTGGGAAGCATGGACAATTCATTCTTAATGCTAGCTCAGTCCTGGCCTCTCCTGGGCACTGGCTGAAAATAATACTAAACCATGCTGAATCATTTACAGTAGCTGTATGATGTGGATTATCATTCAGAGAGGACTGACCTGACCCAATCACACCCGTTTCATGCAGCAACGCAGAGCAGCCTCCAAACAGTCTAACAAACACGACCCCTGTTGAGACCACCACAAATCACGCATTCATGTAGGAGGCTCACATATAGAATAATGTTGTTTAAAATTTATCCTTTTATTAAACCTTCAGAGATTGCCATGTCCTTGCCTCTTCTATTGGCATAGGCAGTGCTTTAAAAAATATAATCTGCTCAGACACATGCGCAGTTTTTTTTATTTCAAGCAGCTTCCACACTCTTATTTTCAGGAGGATGCTAGCCATTATGAGAAAATATTTTGTTAATTAATGCTTCAAGCAGTCGCACAGATTTCTAATGCCTTTGCTAAAATAATGGTCCTCTATTCTGTTCCTTCCTCCAGACACAGACTCTGGTCACAAGGCGTGGGAACAATTTGCCTCCTCAGGGACACATGAGATCCTGTGCCACAGCACAATGCAAAAATGTGAGCTTCTCAGTCACACAGGACCTGGTCATATGGCTGCCCACTGAATTCCTTCTCTTTCCACCATCATAAAAGGGAGTACAAGATGCTGTTGCCATTTATATTCCACTGATTACGCAAGCTATTTTGATGGCAGGACTCTGCTGCTGCATTCCATCTCACAGGCTGAACAGATTGAGCTTTTTTAGTAGATTCTGTTAAAATGGATGTTGGTTCCAATAGGACAAATTCATCAGGTAGGGAGCTTTTCCAATGAGTCATTTTAAGGTAATCTTTGTACACATTCTTTTCAAATAGCTTGACCTTTTTGAACGATAAAAGAGCGCAAAAACAATAGTGGCTGTGAGTCCAGAAGAAATGTTTAAAAAGATGGTTTTGTTATATGTTAACCCAGAAAATTAATGCTTTCTGTGTGTATTCCCATTCTTAGTGATTTCTTTCTACAGATGTTCTTTTAAACTAAGTGAAACAAACGTTTTAATTGTGGGACACTTTCACTTTTACTCACGAACTGTCATTATCAATCATTTATGTTTTCTAGTGAACTCCTCCACCAAAAAAAGGAGAATATAAAAATACATCTTTTAAAAGGAATCAATTTACTGCACATCAATCCCTGCAGGCCATGTGCTCATAAGTCAATACTTTAAAAGGAAAACATCTGATCAAGGTAATACGCCTCTTAAAGAAGCATAAAATTCCAAACCCAATGGTAAAATATAGAGATTATGAAGCCCCTTAAAGGAGCCATCAAAGTAAACTATTACACGGATACATCTGCTTCGCACCAGCACCCGTTCCATCAGTACCACTCACAATAAAGGATCATTAAGACAAACATTTCATAGACCCTCTGCAGAAAACAGTTTTTTTCCAAATGTAATTCAGTTCAGGAGAAGAAGAAAGTAATGGTTTAGCCTTCCATGCACTTTCTGATGAAGGATCTTCAAGCACTGCAAAACATTAATGATCTGAGCTCATCACAGTTTGTGTGCTAGCAAATTATCAGTCATGTTTTACGGATGAAGCAACTACAATACACATAAGCAGAGTGAACTGGCCATATGCCTGAGCATATTGAGGGTTTAGCTCAAGTACTGACCAAAGCTCGCAGAAAATTAGTACTATTGCTGTTACTATGGCTGTGACTATTACACAGTTCAATCAGTTGTTACATTTCCTAGTTGTCTCCTAACCTGGTGGCTCTGCCTTTCAAAGTTTTGCTGGAGAGGGAAGCAATGCCCCATGCCACCATGGACATCCTTTTGCTTTTGCAGTTTCCTCCATCCTGAAGCAATGCAAATCCCACATGGATGCTCTCTGACAACATACTCACTTGTGCATGTGCTGTTGGGAGAACCAAGGGGTTTTTTGTTCCTCTTGCTTTCCTCCTTTTTTTATTTTTTTTTTAAAATTTAAACAAAGACTGTTCAGGGCACCATCTGAGAGATTTTTGAGCCCCTTTCCAAAAGCTTCTGCCGCCTTCCATGTCTCACTTGTAGTAAGTTTCAACATGTTTTGCAGTCCTTGATCCTTGTGATCACTGGATTTGGCCCAGTTTAAAATGGAGGGAAGGGTTGGTACCAGAGTTTCCAAACAAGGAATTTAAATTCTTCACACCTTTGACATTATGGAAGGAGGGAGAGAGGGACGCCATGACCCCAGCCCCCTCAGCCTGCCCGAGGCTGTGGCCCTGGGGGGACAACATACCACACCCCACCAGAAGCCCAAGCTTCTTCACCCGGTATCCTCACACATGGCATTTAACACATCTGTCAAAGTGGTTTAACAGTCAGGGCCACAGTCATGCTTTATATAATGCTGCATTTTTGGCATTGTTTTCCAAATGCCCTGCGCAGGTGTCAGCTTGTTTAAAGGGTACAATATGTGTGCCTGCCTCGCCTTCCCTGTCAGTGTGCGAATCGTTACCCCTCAGAAAGTATCGCCTTGGTGCTGCTGACATTTATGTAGAACAGTGAGGTCTATTTTGCCAGCTATGACTTCAGCGCCATTCTCAATAACTTTAAAGATCAACCATAACAAAACAAAAAGGCTTCTGAATTTTATTGGCACGTGCTGCCACAAGAAATACAGAATATGGGCACCTGTCACAACTGATCCTTTTTTTTTTTTTAAAAAAAAAAAGAAGAAAAAAATTGAACAAAATAAAAAAAAGCAATCATAGCCTGCAGAACTGCTCTGAACTGTAAGACCACATTAAAGCAGAGGAATTATTAAAAAATAAGTCTTGTCTGAAATATGGCTCCTAAGGTAAGCTTGGTGCCAAGAGCTGTCCTGGGCAGGGCAGGGCAGGGCACCTGCTGCGGGAGACAGAGCTGCCCTGGAAAGAACGGGTTAATATTAGCCGCGTGTTATACTCAGCGATGCCTTAAATAATCATCACATGGCTCCTGTAATCTGTTCCATGCTGTCAGCACTGGGTTAGTCATAATAATATCAGATAAGAGCTGTTCAAAGTGACATACTAACCAACATGAGAGCCACATGACTTTCTGGCTACATGGCTGCCCTTCACCTGAACTTTGGCTTAGATAGTTTTACATCAGCAGCACAAGGTGCCCTGCCATTCCAGGCAGCTTCCCTGCACCTGGGCACCCCCCTGCTACCCCAAGCACCCTGCAGCTTGTCCTCGGCAGAGGGGAGGTTCGACTGCCGGCGTGCCCTCCATTTTCTATAAGCTGGCTCCAGAGTAAGGGAAGCACTCCTGGTCGGGAGCACAAGGGGTGACTTCTCCTTTTCTGAGCAGTGCTTCCTGCCTTTCCCCTGGCTCTAGCACTGCCGGGAGTCGTGAGCTGTCCTGGGCCAAACAGAGGAGCTGAGAGGCAGGGTAGAGGCAAGGCAGGAGGAGGGACCCTGGCTGAGGAGCAAGATGGGGGTGCAAGGGCAGGAGAGAGGTATATGGGGGGGAGCAGGTGCCATGAAGAAAGGCAGCAAGGCTGAAAGGATATGCAGCAGGAAGGGCAGAAACAACAAAAATGTAAGAAAAGTCAAGCACCCCCGCTACAAATGCCTAGGTTATTCTGAGCACACTCACAGGCAGGGAATAACCTCCTCTGTACCCTACAAACCACAACTCGTACCCACCACTTAAGAGGCCAGGCCAACTCAGGGGGTGTTAATGTGATCTTCCCATATAGCTGTATGCTGGTTTATACTTGTTTTATTTTCTGGGGGTGAGGGAGCCTCCTTTTTTGTTTGTGGGTGTAAACTTTCCTTGGCATTCCAGGATGATAAATAAATACAAATAATTAATAACACCAAGCCAAATCCATCAGCGAGCTATGAGCTGCTGCTGAGCAAACCAGGGAAATGGTACAAATACTGTGTTTAAACAAGAGGTGAAGGGAAATCTGTTGCAGAGCTAGAAGAGATGTGAAGACATCTTTCTTGACAAGTATCATGTTATCCTTCCAGAGTTCCCACAGTACAACACTGCTCACATCCGACAACTCCACTCTCAAGCTCTACTAAGGGGGCACCTCAGCAATACGGCAAAGCTCTGGCAGCTGCCCACCTGGCCAGGCAGTGCAGAGCAGCTCTCTGGACAAGGCAGTGGGGACTGTCTCCTTCTCTTCACTGCACAGGGAACCAAAACCAATCATACTCCACAAATTAAGTAGGATAGATCTAGGACTGTAAATTTGTTTCCTAAAACTATGCAGCCCCAGTTCCTATATTGTTCTTGTGAAGAACTACCTCTAGGATGTAGTCCAAGTATTGTGGGGAGACTACCTGGTGTCATCTCAGAAGACAACACCCTTTTTTCCTACCTAACAACAGCCTAAGTGTTTTCTACTGACACATGTAAAAACCTGTGTTACACAACACAGCTGGAAACAGCTCCCTGCTTTTTTAAGACCTCTAACCCTAGGCAGGGCTCTGAGATGCATGCACATCTGCTTCCATGAGACGTGGCAGGTATGTTAGCCCTCTTCTCTCACTGAGCTGTGAAGAATTTTGTTCCAAACTGTGCCATTTACTATTCGTTATTATTTAAGGGGACCAAAGAATGCAATGTGTGTAATCAAGAAATATGCCAAGTAATGTTCCCTCCTTTAATGGCTAGATCAAAGGGAAGTTTATGAGGCTGGTTCTGGCTCAGTCAGTAGTGGCATTTGCCCCAGATCCTCTGCAGTATACCTTACTCAAGCACACTGCTTTAAAATCTTTCAAATCAGGGACCAAAAGGTGTGTGAGGCATCTTCAGTTCACTTGCCTTCATAAGCCTTTTTTCTCTTTCCAAATAAATGTTTTTGGAAGATGTTTCTTTAAGCTAACTTGCAGTAAGTGCTTAACATAGCATCTCGGGTACTCAGAAAGCCAACAGTCCTTGGAGAACACTCTTCCTTCTCTCGCTGCAAATGCATGCAGTGGGTGATGGAAAGGCTCTTAAGACCTGCCAGAAAAGGGACAATTTTATGATTTTTCTTCTTTCTCCTTTAGTCACCAGCTGCTTTACCAACAACCAGATATTTCCCCTCTCCCCTCCCCCGCCTCACCCCTGTAAGATTTGTAAATGTCTCTGGAAAAGTTGTAAAACTAGCTCTAGCAGGATACGCATTCACACTAATGCCGAAGACTCTCAACTGTGATAATTTAGCAGATCATTAATCCCACTCTCTAAAGGAGGCTGTAAAGCAGAACTAAATATGCAAATCCTCTTGTGCTTTAAACTTGCATCTGTCTGTCTGTCCATCCAACTATCTATTGTAGCAGAATTCTCCTAAGATCACACTGTATTCTAATCCATTAATATAGCTCAACTGGAGCATACAAGATTAAATAAAAATAATAATAATAAAAAAGATTTAAAAATAACATGGAGGCCTCAGTACAGTGGGCAACCTTTGAGACTTCATGATCTCCCACCAGGTTTGCAGAAAGGGGGTATGCACAGCACTCGGGGTTAGTAAATTAGCCCTTTATCACCACCCACTGACATTCAAGCATCGATTACTGTAAGGCACAAGTGCAAATGAGGTGGGTGGCCTCTTTCTAGTCCACTTCACTGCACTGCAACACAATCTGGCATGACCTCCAATTCCTATTCAGGACAGCGAACACCATGGTATCAGGGGGTTTGGGTATTCTGGCCTGGCTGCAGGTGGTATGCTTGCGCAGTAACTACCCCCACAGTGCCTGGGGACAGACATTTTGCTCACATGAGCAATAAGTTCTCTTAATCAAACATAACTAGGTGTATGATTTACCATTTGCAGCTATTCTAGCATGGAACTATTCCTGCTTTAACTTAGATCCTTTTAGGTTTTTCTTCTGGCTTTAAATCAGAATCCTAAATGAACATTTAAAAATGTAATGATCTTTGCTCCTTAAAAATTGCAGTATCAACGTCTATGGGGCACCTTCACAGCGAGCACTGCAGTGATTTTTTTAAGATGCGGTACAAATGATAGAGTGCTAACAAATGTGAAGTAACATTGTGGGTGGAAACTCAACAAGCAATCCTGGACCCTACTATACATACACGAAGTCCAGATAGAAGGAATGTCCCCCACCTCCTGAGCAGCTCCACAGAGCAAAACACAGTAGAAAGAATATGCAAAGCTCACAGAACCTAAGCCAGTGGAAAATACCAGTTTCTGGTTGAACCATAGGAGCTCTGGAAGGCAAGAGATGCCTTATTTCTGTTCAGGGGAAAAAGGGGCACTGTGCAGATGGGGAAGACCCAGCTTCAGCAGTTTGTGTCAGGGAATAACAGATTTATTCTTGGTTGGAAAACCCTGTGGGGAGTTTCAGCAATCTTAACTGGAACTAACACTATCTCTCCAGCAGCCACAGGACTCCACTCCTGTCTGGAAGTGCAGCTGATGCTCCCATATGGGATTTAGCTGCTGGCAGAGAAACTCTCTGATTTGCTACAGAAATCTCCACTTTCCTCCCTCAGTCACTTCAGTGTACTATGAGGAGAGCTACTCATCTAGGGAGACCTAATGGGCTATGTCTGCCTCTTACACCTTTAAAACCTTCCTATTCCCTCAATGAAAAGCTCATGCCCAGAATATTCTTCCAAAAGGCTTGTGGTCTAAGAGACTACTTGGGTTTACAGGTTTCTTTCTAAGGACCACTTCCCATTGTTCCAGTAGAAACTGCCATTGTCCTATATGGAGCTCACCCCTGGACTTTACACATAAGAATCCCACAGGATGATGGCTGGTATCTGTGGATATAGACCAGTGTCTTGAACACAGCAGAAATGACCTACACATGTCACGGAGCAGTTGTGTCCACCTGCAGGCACAGGACAATTTGTGTATTTTCTTGTATATACTCAGAAATCTGCCAGCACTCCAGAAAGCAAGGAACATCATCTGAAGTGTCATCTAGACTTCTTTCTTCTCTCCATCCTACTATGAGCAATTTCATCTTCTCTCTGTCCGTGCCAAGATACCCTGGGCCCAGCTCAGCTATTTGGTCCAGACCAGGAGCGCAATCTGCTGTGCTCACTGGATGGTCCAGTGACAACTAGGTGATGGGAGTAGAGCAATACTGGAATCATTTCATGTTAGACATACGAGACAACACAAGCAATTGCTTTACAGTGGCCTATGAAGGTACAGAAATGTGGATAGCTATTGTTTCTGCTACTGAAACCAGAGCTGAAAGTAATATGTAAGTATGGCCCTTTGGCATATTGACACTTGCATCTAGTGCAGGGGGACTTGGCTTTTGGTGGAGGTGTTTGATGGGAGAGGAGAGGAAAAAATGCATGTATACATTTATACATATCTATAAAAACACACAGGAGATGCAGCTAGATGCACGAATAAGAAAAGGAATAGTAGAAGCAAGGACTATAATTAGTTTTGAAATATTTTCATGTCAAGATAGAGCATGACAGTATTTGTTTACTACTTTGTACCTCAAACACTTCAAATGCAAGAAGGTGGGGGAGAGAGAAATTGGGGGGGAGAAAAGGGAATCTGATACTTAACTATGCATATCTTTTATTCTGCCAACTGAATTGGCAATATAAATTAAACCTAAGTTTCCTAAATATTATTATAGTTTCCCACGTGTCTGGGTCTATTCCAATATGAAACAGCTCAGAAATTAAAAATAGGAACAACAGGGACTTAAAAAAATTAAACCCTCACTCACAATGCATACAGACACATTAAGCTATTTAGTTTTATGATATGTGTCAACTCTACATCTAGAGACTTTCACAAATACTCTGAATATGTCCCATGCTCTATTACATGCACTGGCTATTCAGAAGAACAAGAGTTTTCTAACCAGACACCGTTATAACCACAAGAAATTATAGGGCTTTTTCTTTTTTCCTTTCTGCAATAGTTTAACATGATTTTAATTATATATGAAGAAAAATTTGAATAATTAGCTTTATAAAAAGCTGCCATTTGCTTCAGTAATTGTTTAGCTCCTCTCCCCAGCAAATGAATCACATCCATTCAAATTTCAGGCTGACTACAATGAACTGCTCAAGAATACAGTGCAACCTATTCTGAAAGCATCTTCCCATTGCTGGAGAGAAGGAGTTTTACAAAGGGAATGGCAGAAGTAGCCATGCAGTCTTACTCTGTCTGCTCTCTACGGGATCATCCCAAATTCAGCTTCTTGCCACTTGTGAGCCACGAGCATTTTTTTCAAGGAGGCATTTTACAGGCTGCTACAACATACTGGAGAACCCTCCATGCATTATGGCCAAAAGCAAAGTATAACAGCTAATAATTCTGCTCTTACAACACCAGCATAAAATGTACCCCTGCAAAGGGAAAGATTAGCATTAATTGCCTGTTGTCAAATTCATCATTTTCCCCAATTTATTAGAAGTTTTGTGCATTGCAGCACCACCAGAATAAGTTTGTGAGTACTGCAGTACACCAATCTTTATTTTCCCTTTGGCAAATTAATGCAGATATTTTGCCTTATGATAATTCCTAATTAGGAAGTGGTTTACAAAAAAGTCCCACTCATTTGGAACTCCGGTACTACTATTATTCACTTGACATTCAATTCTTAAGGTGTTTTTTTTTTTTAAAAAAAAAAGGTAAAAAAGAAGAAAAAAAAAATTAAAAAAAAAATGCATCTCTGTCTTTACCACATCCCATTTATTGCAAGAATACTTAATATTAGTAAATTGGTCCCTTTGGGAATCTAAATGTAGACACATATAATAATACATGCTGAAAATCATAATTCTATCATAATCACTTCTCATTTTGGGTCGTTGGTTTTAGGGTTTTTGGGGGGACAGGAAGGTGTTAATTCAAAAAGGAGGCTTCCTCACTGAAGATTTTCAGTAAGATTTGTAGTTTTTACATAAACAGTTTACATTTGGAGTGCAAGCTTATTCATGCACAAATAACCCTTTATATGCAAAATTCTTAGGTGTAAAGCTAGAGAGTTAAATAAACTCCTGCACTACAGGTTCACTTCAAGTAATCTGTACAATTTTCTGCATAAAAGACCGGCAGGTCAGCCTGAAAACCACTTGCGAATGATTTAAAATACAGGAAAAACAATACGAGCCTGTACATCAAAGTCCAGGGTTCTATTTTCAAAATGTGCATGGTGTAGGTGACTCATGTGCACAGTGTGTTCTTACATCTTCCAGGTTTTTTGAACAGTGGAAAGGACAGGCAATTTTAACTCATTCCGAGTCTGTAACTTTAGTACTAAAGTGGATAACAAATTGCGCGGCAGACTCCACAGTCAGCAAAAGCTTCCCACGTAGTGCACTCCAGTGAGCAGGAAAGAAAGGTATGCGCAGGGGAACGACAACCGAGAAGAAGCTTAACCTGATTTCCTAGTTTGTATTTCCAGCCCTGCTGACGCACTCCCAAGAAGGTCGCTCGCATGCGATCTGCTGAGGTGTCGCTGCAGGGACCTCGGCGCAGGCAGCGCTCCGCCGTCCAGCTCCCGCACCCTTCCCCGTGGGAGGGAGCATCTCAATCCCCTGGCCATCAGCTGGGTCCACAAAGCACGACTGAAACAAGAGTGTCCTGCCACGACTCTTCAGAGGCACTTTACAGTCACGTTTTAAAATAGGCAGGTTTTCCACAAGAGAGAAGGAGGAGAGGGAACAGTATTGTCTTTCTTTAAAAGGATAGTACATTAGTGACAATATTTTTTTTTGTTAGATCTCGGTTTGTCTAGTTGGGGAATTTATGGACTTTTAAAAATAGATTTTGCCAAACAATTGTGTGGGCAACTGCTGACTTGCAGTCTGCAAGATATCTTTCCGTCAGCCTCGGGAAGATTAAAGCAGGTTCTATTTTCATCACGAGGGAGCTAAGGATGTAGGCACAAAGGAGAAATTCACTTTTTGTCCACATCAAGCTGAGCCTCTTGCCAGACGATGCAGTGTTCGCTGCAACAATTGCCAACATGATGTGTTACCTTCTATAGCCCCTTCAGGTTGAAGAATAGCCTTGTACTGCTACATGTAGAGAGCAGGAGTATTTCCCAGTCCCTGGGTCTCTAGTTTAATGCTATGACAGTTTCTTTCCTAATTTTGCATGCCAAAAAGCTGACAGAAAAATTACATTGGTGTATAAAGGAGCAAAATCTCCCTGCATCACACACATGTGAGGAAGGAAACAGAGATGAAAATAAAACATCCTCTGAAAGATTACAGCATTATTTATGCTGGTATCTTCTTTTAAGTCCCGATTCTAATCTCAGCAGCATGATGCTCAGAGAGAAAAGCAAGTCACAGCCTGGTATCTATCCCTCTAAGATGGAAGGAGGGAAAAGAAGCCCTGCCAGCATATCTGTACAAGACAAACCTTGCACTAAATAGGGCTACAGGGACTCAAAAATGGAAACGATCTTCCCAGTCGTCAAATCCTGGTCCCTGGTGTCACAAGGCTACAGTGTGGTGCAGTTCCTCTTGGAAAGAAATCACCAGCCTCTGTAAGGGGTCTCCCTGCTACCCTCAGCAGCAGGCTCTTCCAGAACCTCATCCTGTTCATTATCTGAACTTCTTCCTTTAATTTTCAGCCTACCTTTACTCATGGCTAGTTTATACCCATTTATTCTTGTGGAAGCATTGTCTTGTAGGTTGAACAGTCCTTTCCTTCTCTGATGTTTATCCCTTTGAAGTCTTTATGGTAAGCAATCAGATACTCTTTCTGCTTTTGTTTTGCTAGGCTGCCCAAGCCAAGCTCTTTATGTCTCCTCTCACAACACAGGCTCTCCATTCCTCTGATCTTCTCTGTACCCATTCTAAATTGAGTTTATCACTTGCGCACACAGATAACCTGAATTGTACACAGCATTTTTGATGGGGTCACATCACTAAATATGCCATGGAAATAGCAGAAGCAGGAGAGATATGGGACATAATCTATAGGATGCTCCTGTGTTCTGGTTTGAATTAGAACAGAAAGAATTCTGTTTGGTGATTTTACTTTTCAGCTCAGTCTCTTCTAGGTAACTGCATTTTCTGAAGGTAACAGCATATCTTTGCAGACAGTGTCTGCTTCTAGAACTCATAATGCTTTATGTTTAGAGTTATTACTAAGGACTGGTGTGCAGAAAGGCTCTTGCTTATATCTGCTTCTGTGGAGACCAAGGACACAGCTAGATCTTGTGTACTATGTTTGAGGTGCAGAAGTAAAAGTCTGCACCTGCAGGAAGGAGTGAACAGGACAGCTGACACTAAACTGGCCAACAAGGTATTCCAGCCCATACATGTCATATTCAGTATAAAGCTGAGCGATCATAAGGGTCAAGCTCTTCTTCAATGGCCAATGTCCAAGGATGACTCTGTCTGCTCTGCTTCTGATCCCAATCTGTGTGTTCCTGAATACAGTTCCTGAATCCAGCTCCTGAATCCAGTTACCATCTGATGCTGTGTCTAGTCTGAGACTTCCCCAGTGCTTACTCTACAGCATCAGTGGTGATGGCAACATAACTGCCACCAGGCAATTACCCAACCCCCAGGGTGCTTGGGTTCAATATTAGTTTTGTATATATGTCATTTTATTGTTATTATTCTCATTAAAACTGTTTTAGTTTTCCAATCCGTAAGTTTCTCTCCCTTCTTCCCATTCTCTTCCCCTTTGGGAAAGGAGAGGGGTTAACAGAGAGCATCCAACATTCATCTGGTGGCCAGCCCAGCCCTAACCCTTGACATCCTTTTGATCTTGGATACATAGAATCGTAAGTGTACTTGGCACTTACTGACTCAGAATAATGACATAAATACATTAATATGTAAGTATTTAGGCAAACAAAGAAGAGAAGCGTTTCGTTCATTTAGCAAGGAAACAAGTCATTTTACTCTGAACCTAAATGCAACTTCAGAGGAAAAAGTTTACAATGCAATGTACTGAACTTAAAAGCACAGCAATGCTACCGTGAAATATCAGCTTCCTGTTTATGACAAAGGAAGGGACCTGTGCCACAGTTCCTCTTTCAAGCCATGATAAATACCTGCACAAAGTGCAAAACATAAAGGAAAACCTGGTGAGAGGACCAACATCTCCCTGTTAGCTGCTGTATCTTTTTTAGCTTGTTCTGACTGGCTCTGCTGCTGCCAGAGAAGCAGACACAGAGGTCAAAAGCAGATCAGGTCACTAACTTTCTGATGAGGCAACTGAACCTCTCTATTTGTGAGCAGATGCAGTAGCCCATAGGAAATGTGTAAATATAAGAGCCCATTGCTAAGGGCCCCCAGCACAAAACTGAACTAATCTAAACCAAGCAGTGCCATACAGGTAGCAATTGTATCAAGTATGCCAACAGTCAGCAGGCTTTCAGTAACATCCCACATAAGGCTGCAAACACTCATGCCAGTTAATTAGCAGTGGCATTACACGAGAAAAGGGACACTGACCAGGACATTGGTGGGGTTAACCTTAGCCTATGTGAGCTGTGCCATGTGATCTTTTATTCCATCTGTTATCAACATACTTCAAGAGATTAAGCCAATACTCACTATTTTGAATGAGCAGATACCATTTTGTTACTCCATATCATACTTCACAAGTCTCAAATGTTCAGTGTCTGATTGACAGCTTGAAGAGGTGCCACAAGGTTAAATGACAGCCTATCATTTTTTCAAGGGCAAGAAATCCTTTACAAGACATTCAGAGGTTTTTTCCTCTTAGCATTTTTCCATTGTTTGACTAACTTAAACCTCAAGCATACATTGGAGTTTAAGGACATGCTGCTGTAACAGAAATCATCAGCCAGCAATGAAAAAAATCTCAGAGAGATGCCTCATATGCCCATCATGAAAACACACACAAATTACAGTACTCATAGAAGATATCATCACAGGATCTGTTCCTCTGTCAGAGCCACTGCTGTTAGTTATATCAGGCCCAGTATTTGCACCCACTCATGAGTGGTAGCCCTCCCCCCAGCACCAGAAGGGACTTACTCCTGCAGGCGCCACTCACCACTAAGGCACCTTGCTTCTCTTCTCCAACACTGATAGAAAGCTTCACACCAGATCCAGGACAGCACGAGAAAACTGATAGCTTTACTAGCCCCAGCTACGCAAGGGGAAGATGAAGCTGTGAAAATCCCCACGCTCGAGGAGCTGCTCTACTGGACCGTAAGCGAGGGCAGCCAGACAGAAACATGCAGCCAGGCACATGCAGCACTGTGCTGTGATTTTTTCTTCAGTAGGAGACAAATGATTTCCTACCATATGTGCCTGGAAAAGTATTGTTAGGAATATATGAATGTTGCTTGCTAGCTGGGAAAGCATGTGGGTGTGAGACCCCCGCTGGACAGGAAGCTGGATGGTGCCCCTTGTCCACCCAAGTGAGAGTCACTGCTGCCTGGCAGGCAGGCCAACCGCTGCTCCTCGCCTTGCTCTGCTCGGCACCCAGATCGCATAGTGTAGGAACTGGACAAACATCAATAGCAGCTTTTTATTGGCCACTGGAAATAGAGCCAGTTAGTATCAGCTAGTCATTAATCTGGTGTTATGCTGTAGGTCAAAATGTCCTTCTGTTTAGACCTTATTGTCAATGTCTTCCGCTTCCTCAGCATCATGATTTACTGTTTGGAGCCATGTAACTTCATGTCACTGTCACTTTCGCTGCATGTGTTCTGCTCTTTGCCTCTGAGACATCTTGACACCTTGGTATACAAACTAGACTCAAAGATAGTTGTAAATACTGTGCCAGGATCCATTACTAAGAAGTTGAAAAGAATTTAATGCAACTAATTGCATATGTACAGGGAAGAGATTGACTTGAGAAATTAATAAAAAAAAAATATTGCATTAATAAGTTAAGAGCTTCAACCTGCCAACAGTTCAGCTGTATCGACTGCTAGAACACCTGAATGATTTCTATAGTGACTGGAGTTACTAATGACAGTTTTCAGTATGGTCTCTTGTGCTTGTATTGTCTTTCCCACCTTTGCAGCACTATTGTAGCTCCAAATGCAACTGTTGCTGAATTTAAGCTGGAGTGCCTGGAAGGCAAGCACCATATATTTTATACCTCTATGCTTCTGGTGCTTAATTGGGTCCTAAACTAAATATGCTGAATATATCCTTAATTAAGTGTGCTAAAGAAATATTCTAGGTGCATTTAGAAAAGATTTGTTTGGTCAACTACGATGTTTTGCAACTGTAATTGCATTATTGTTATTGGCATTTCTAAATCACTCTCTGCATTTCCCTTGGAATAAATGTCTTAGTAGTTCACCAGTATAATCTATTACTATGCTACAAAACTGGAGGAACACATTATATATTCATGTACACTTGGCGTTAACCACTTCCAGTATAACAATGAAGTAAGGATTATTATGCAGTAAGTTTGCTGAATCATCATTCTTTTAAACCATAAATATACTCGGCATATACCACAACATCCACCCAGTAAAAATTGGGTAAACAGAGCTCACTGTCCCTTTTTTTTTTTTTTAAATTGAATGGACAATTGCAACAGAATTAACTAGACAAATAATAGCATTTCAAAAACATAAACTACAGTTCACAAACTGTGGTATAACATAACCTATTTCTCTTGCAGTATAGGGCAGAGAAAGAGTTAGTATCATGCATGTTCCTAATACCTATACATTCATTCAAAACCAGATTTTGATATCAGTTTTAAATACCTAAAATTATAAAAATCTAGGAAGTTCCTTTATATTACATTTTCTGAAGCATCATCAACACATCAGCAGAGCAAGGGAAATCCAAATCCATTTTATCAGCTTCTAAATGTGACATATATTATTTATGTGATAATATCTTCTGGCAAACTGTATCCAGGACATTTACTTTCTCAAAAATTACAATCAAAAACAAAACCAAGGAACACAGGACACCAGAACAAATAAAAAAATAAAATAAAATAAAATAGGACAGTCTTTAGATTGAACTGACTACACTGAATGGGACAGAAAAAAAAAAAGCATGTTTAATTTTTCCACTCTAGCAGTTTAGTAATGTACAGGGATTTTCACTGTTTCTGTGTATTGCAGTTTTGTTAATAGGCAAGTCCCAGGCATATGCTTGTATAACACAAACCATATTTGCTTTTAACATTAATAATTTCTTTAATTACTTTTTTAGCAATTGTGTCATATTTGCAATTTTCACTCACTAGGTCTTTCACATTTTATATTTTTTAACCTCTTGATAACTTTCAATCATTTGGAGTATTTCATGTAGCAGGAAATATGGGTAGCTACAGTATAAATTAACCGATGAAATTCAAGTTCAGAAGACATAGGAGGCAATCCTACTTGATGCAGTAGATCTCTTGGTCACAGATCTGATTCTGTGTGGTGTTTGGAGGAGGGGGGCAGGCCATGCTCCAGCCTAGCAAAGCTTTTAAGCACACACTGAACTGTAAGCATACGATTACTTTAAATTACTTCAATAGGATTATTCACACACTTGAATTAAACGCTCTTCTGGAGCTGAGCCCTTATGCATGGCACACAGTCTATCTCTGCAGGAGCTCCCAAACTACAGAGGGGATATGGGAGAGGCAGATGAGGCACGTGTAGGTGTTTCCAGGACCTCATACAGTACCCAGGTGAGATAAAGGTCTCTTTTAAGTTTAGTTGGAAGTGGCAGCTGCTTTCCAGTGCTGGGATGGGTGCCTCTTAGAGAACCAGGGTGTTGGTTTTTTTAAAGTCTATTAAAATATGTATTGATAGAAAGTCTTTTTTTTTTTTTTTTTTTTTAGAATTAAACTTATTGATAGAAATCTCTCTTTTCAACTCACATTTTTTCCAGACAATAATCATTCTTCTCCAAAAGCTCCTCACTTCATTGTTTGGTACCTGAGACTTTTCAGTAATTTTGGAATAGGGAGCTGGTACTTTGCTAAGGAAAGGCTAAAAAAGCCTCCCTGCTGTTAAGAGGAAAACCTTGCCCACTCTCTCTTACTGTCAGGATGGAGGAGTATTATCGAACAATATTCTTAAGACAGAGTAACAACTCTAAATAATTCCTGACCAGCTTTTGTTCCCTGATCCTGCACAGCAGCTCAGTTACACAGCTCCACTTGCACACTTCGGCAGCCCAGGCAGGCTGGATGGAGCTGGGGAGAGAAGCTGCCCTTTAAATAGGCAGCACAGCTGCCTGTAGGTTGTTTGGGGATTTAAGTGCCAACCCCTCTAACTATATTAAGGGGAATTTAAGGTGTAAAGAGATACCACTGATACTAAGAAAAACAACGATTTTTGATGTCATTTCTTCAGCATCAGAACGAATGCAGCAGGACAATAGCATGTACTTTGTAGCTTTCACAGGTATAATGTGAAATACTTCATTTTCCAGAATGAGAATTATCATGTTCAAAATGGTCCTGAAAAAACACAGAACAGCAGTGCTACTCAAGGTAGTTTAAAATCAGGCCTTATTTGCCTGTGTCAACATTTTAAAGCAGAGCTTACAAAGGGTTTTGTTATTTTTGTACTAATAAAGAACCCAGAAGCCTGCAAGGATCCATATTTTACTTCAATATTTAGACAGTGTGCCAAAAGACAGCGCATTGTGCTCCCAACAACGAGACAGAAGCGCATAGTTTTGTTGCAGTCTTGGTACTTTAACAATGTGTCACTGTGCATCAGCGTTAGCTGAAGAATCGAGAGCATGGCTAACGAGAGAGAGAGAGAAGTAAAAATGGTGACATACCATTTTTCCTGAAACATTACATGTCTCTTTTCCAGATATTAGGAAAAGGTTATGCTCCTTTTGCTCATAATTATAAAACAAGGATATTAATACCACAAAGGTTCAGTTGAAATCAATTTCCAGCTGCTAAATTTACTGGAGAGTGTTTAAAATACATTTTCTGAAATGGGAAACAAAGCCAAGGCTGGGATTTTTTGCTGATACTATCTAATTGTATCAAATCCACTAGACAACATTTATGTTTCTATTAAGAATTGCTATTTTTATTTTTTTAATACCTGAAAACCTGTGGAAAAACATTTTCTTCTCTGCAGCAAATACTAAACAAAGCTGACTTATAAAACTAGAAATGTATTTACAATAAAGAAAAACTACTTACGGTGGCACAAAAATATACAGCTAAATTATACTTAGCATTTTTTAACGTCAAGGAGAGGTATTTTAAAGCATATCCTAGATTAACAGCTGTTACTACTACTGTTGTTATAATTATTGTTACTGTAATTATTGTCCTATATGAAGTGGTGCAAAAAAAAACAAAAATTCTTCAAGTTACCTAGTTTAGAGTCTGAACTAATGCCTACTAAAGTCCAAGGTGTCTCAACAAATATTTCTGATACACTAGCAGGAATGAAACAAAAAAATCAAGGTGATTTAGTTTCAATTCTGTAGTGGTATTTTTAAAAGTAATGATATATTTCTATAATACAAAAAAAAATATAAATATATATTTAGTTCAGAGTTACATCTTGAACACAGCAATCTAAACATAATCCATATAATTAACAGATAGTCCAGCGTGCTCATTAGGCTTTCCCCTCTGAAGCAGATAATTTATAAGAAAGAAAGACAAAGGGAGAAAAATTCGTATTTCTATCTTGCATTTTACTGCAACTCATTCATATGTGAGTATTTAAAAATATATTTTATAAGATAGTTGAGATTTCTGTTGAAATGCAAACCAAAAGGCATTTTTATCTCAATGCAAAGGGGCTGCGCATAAATCTCAGGAGCTCTAATGACAAGATACCTAACCAGTCTGCTGCAGGGATTTGTCCAAAACCCAAAACTGCTGTACCACATGGCCCAAAGCTGGCAGTACCTACAAGGGGAGAGCAACTGGAAGGAAAAAAAAACCAAACCAGGATCGTTTGCAATAACAAGTCTTCCTTCACTGTCTGATCAGAGAGGAAATGTAAATGCCATTGCATTGATTTAAGGGGAGGTATCCCACACCATGCAGCCACTCAGAATGAACTCTGCGAGTGAGAAGCTCCCTTTTTTTTGTGACAATGAACGAGGCAAGCAAGCAAGTGGACACCTGGTCATTTAAAATGCACCAGGATTTGAATGGTGGGCCTGTTCGCCAAATTGCTGCTGCTGTTCTGAGCCAGAAGAAGTAAAATGTGTTTCCCTTATACATTTCAGCTGTTGTGCCGTGTCAGAAGGTACTCCAGGCTGGAACGTGAAAACAAGCTCAAATCATCATCCTGCGTTGTTTTCCCACAGTTCCCACCAGCTTTCACATTGCAAAAACCCATCTGACAGATATTGCCATCAGTGCATTACCTTCAAATTAGGACTAATAAAGTCCCATCCCAGCCTGATATAAAATAACAAGTATTCAAGTATTTTTTTAATTGCACAGAGTCCAGCATTAATTCCAGCAATTGCATAGTCGGTGCCACAGGCTGATGACAGACTTTGTGGGTACTGTGAGTACTTTTAGCCTGTATCTAAAGCCCAGAACGTACCAATATAGGATACAAGTCACATTCTGCCTTCTTTTTATCAATTCTCTGTATTATTCCTAAAGCTGACTACATACACAAGGAGCAACTGATAGAGAGATCTCCCCACTGCCAGTGCACATACAACCTTCTCATTACTCTCTCTTTATCCTCCCAATCAGAACCACAGCATGACATTTTGGTGCCACTGGCATCTTCCACCTAAAGCTTAGTCTCTCTGGGCTGTTCTCATCTTCTGCATCACCTCTCATTGGGCCTTACAGCATCACCTAGCATGCTCTTGGTGAGCCACTCAACCTACACTGGATGTGGCTCTGCCTCTGAACACAAACTGGTCTCAGGAAAGCTCAGAAAGTCCAAGTTTCCGTTCACAGGCATTGTTCACACTGTGTAGAGAAAACCTCATTCTTACTCAGCTTGATGTCCTACAGGTGAATATCCAAATGCAGTGGCATTCATCAGAGAGAGTTACTGGAAACATTTACCCTAATTATGCTCCTGTATAAATTGGTTACTAATCTCATATTATAGTTAAACTACCAGAAGGATTTTTAAACAATAGATTTTTTTTTTCCTAGTTAGTGTTTTTTATCAGACAGATAATGGGAGAAAAGAAATAAATAAACTCAGTGAGGTACAATTATATCATCTTACTTTTTCAGCATGATAAACAAAATGGTATTCTCTTCTCTCCCCAGAGTGCTATGAGGCTTATTGCATTAAGGTTTGTCAAGCACTCGGATGGAAGGCCCTGTAAGTGCATGGTGTTATTAGTAAATATTAAATAGAAAACTAGATTCTAATTATCAGGATAAACAGGGTAAGTTCTGCTTGGCTAAATGCACTTGGGAAAGGAACCCAGGACCACCAGCATGCTGTAGCATTGCATATCCTTATTGGATCCAACACTTCTTAGCCTCCAAAAGATCAGATTTCCTCAGATTCAAACACAGCAGAGCAAAAATTCATCATGCCTATCTCTTCCCCAACACTGAATAAAAATTTTATTCCCACTTTAGAGTGTATTTTGCATAGTAGAATGACACAATTTATTTTCCAGGCATCCCCAAACTGCCCATCATCCTGTACAGCTGGGACAGAAACAGAGCACACAGCCCCTCTGCTCCCACACAGCGAAGGTCCCCATCCTGACAAGAACAGGGTAAACAGTCCCCTGTGTCACTGGGCTTGAGAGTGCTTTGACTCTACATCTTGGCACCGCAATGAAATTCCTGTTTCATGGTCTTTCTGCCTTTTGCCACAATTAGGAGAGAGAGAAACAAATACATCACCCTATAAATGTTTCACCAGAGATTAAAAAAAAAAGACATATTAAAGCATTTGTATAACACTGCGCTGATCAATTGGAATTAGAGATAAAATTGCCCTTAATATCATGCGTGAGTGAAGGTCTGAAATATTTTTGCATTGATCATTCATGATTAAAACTAATGTCATCTGGAGCTTTGGTGGCTGGTTTTGTTTGTTTTTTTTTTTTTTTTTTTTTACCTTTGCTGTCAAGGCAAGCCTGTGCTGGGCACAGCCATCTGGGGCTTTACATCTTCCCAAGCATGCTGTGCAGTCTGATGACATCTCTTGCGTAAAAGGCATAGACTGACAGGGATTCAAAGGAGACACAATTGCTGCAGTGAGGAAGCTCCTTTCACATCAGGGAAAAAGGCGGGGAAGGAAAAAGCTGTGGAAAATAGCATTTCTGGTGGGTAGAACAGGAAACCTAGTAAAGACAGAAGGGCCTTCACAAAGAATGTCTTCTGGTTTTGGGGAGTGATCATTTTGCCGGCTTTAAACGTCCTTTAAAAGGAGGTAAGCAACCTGCAGCTACAGAATTGCTCCCAAAGACTGAGAACAATGAGGAGCCCCCAGAGTGTAGCTAAGGCGTATAAGCAAGTTCCTAGTCGTGTATTTTGCTTGGAAGAAAGACTACCCTCACTGCACTCAGTGTTAACAATCCAACCACTGCAGAGCTAACAAGATTTTCCCATCAGGGCAAGCACGGAGATGTTTTAAAAATGAAAATTTTGAATTACAGTGGCCTCTAGCTAGGGAGCACTACTTACTGAAAAGCAACATATGCAAGACCGATAGTTTGGACTTTCATACAAAAATCCCCCAACAGAAGCCAGGTCTTGAAATATCAGCAAAACTGGAAGCAAGAACATTAAGCATGATGGTTTGCAACCTTCTTACCTCTCCCTCCAACCCATAACAAGAAGCTGAATTAAGAGAGAGGAGAGGAGAGGAGAGGAGAGGAGAGGAGAGGAGAGGAGAGGCGAGGAGAGGAGAGGAGAGGAGAGGAGAGGA